>JAQFXN010002744.1:0-12064 GCA_034693365.1 Liacarus xylariae
CACTGTTTTGAGATAAAGTTAATTTGGTTTTTGAAAACTTGAATATTCTATATTAACTTATATACAGTTATATATATTTTGCTCCAAACAGTTCTCTCTCTATATATTATACATTTTATTCATCTTTACTTAAATTTGAAATTTTCTATTGGACTGATTCAACATTTAGTATTTGCGGCATTAAATCAATATTCGGTTTTTTAGTTCGAGCCAAGTATTTAATCTCTGAATTTCATATTTACAGAAACTCAACAAAACTGAAATTTTTACTTTTGGCTATTCTTTAAATTGTATGTATTGTTGATCTAAATTACATTTTCTAAAATACCAGTCTTTGAGCGATAGTATGTTTTTCTACAATTTTAATGGCATGCAATGCATTATTCTTTGGTCAATACTGTTGGGCAATGAAGCGTCAGTTAATGGAAATCATAGCAAAATAAAGTGGCAAAATTGTGACCCACCCTTCTCTCCTCTCTGTGCTATTAGTTATTAAAAGTGCTGTTGCTATTGGCAACTCGTTTGACGGCTTAAGATTTTTTGCTTCGTGCTCTCCGGCACAAGAATATCCATAATATCCATAGTATCCATGGAAACTAAATAGCCATCACTTTCTTGGCAGTCACTAGACTTATGCAAAATAAAGAAAAATAAAAAATCTATTTTCATCGCCCAAAGCAATAATTAATGCTTGAAAAGTGTTGGCATAACTTAAATATAAAAACTTATTTTGTGTATAAAATTTTTTAAAATGACACCAAACTGTAAATCTTATGACACCTCACAAAACTTATAACTCACCCAAAATTTGTTGGCAGAGCGAGTCATAGACATCACAGATCACATTCGCACAAACTGTATATATCACGCCAGCGAATTGCAATGCCTTTAGGATAAAACTTCTAAAAATCAAAATTTCACACTATATTAAAAGTGAAGAAAATGAAGAGAAGAGCATAACTTGAAATTTGCATTTAAGATAACTTGAGGAGACTTCCTGTGCTTGACACTATATTAATGGAAAATTTAAGGATAAGGTCAGTTAATATAACGTCGTCTTTCTTACAGTTCACTCAAGATTGAACAGAATATTCAACTGATTCTGCATTGTATTCACTTATTCGAGCAAAACATCAAAAGTCGAAAAATGCATGTCTTCTCAGTTCTATTCTTAAAGCCAACAAAAATAAGCAAAAAAATAGAAATAACTATATTTCGTCTGAATGAATGACATTTAATTAAAGTATTCAAATTTGAATCTCTTCTCATAAAAATATATATATATATCTCCCTCCTCCCTCCCCATCCATTTCTCATTCACTCATTCTTTGTTTTTCTTTTTTCTAAACCAAAAAAGAATATAAGTTTACAAAAATAGAAACAATTTTCTGGTTCTGTCAACAAAATATTTTAATTTCATCTCATTTTTTGACACAAACTCTCGAAATAAATAATCGAATGAATGAATAAAATAAAAGTATTGAAACTTTGATTCAATTTCAGTGTAAACGACTATTTTGTTTAAGAATTTCATTTTCAACTAATTTTGTAATTAATTTAAATAAAGTATTAATTGCTTTTTAAATAATAGCTATTTGATTGAATGGAAATATAAGTTCAATATATTTCGATGACTTTGTAAGAAATTCATAACGAATTTGTCTCTAAAAAAATTTAATGATTCATCAAAAAGTTTCACTTATTGTTGAGTTGGGCTTACGTGCAAAGCATGTGAAATATGAAAGAAAGCTATCATTTATTGATTTTGATCAATGAAAACAAATAAATCTTTTCTAAAACTACATTTATTATTATTTTTTGTAATCTATCTCTAACTTCGAAATTAATTACGAAAATAAAATTCCGTAAAATTAATCTCAAATACCGATTCCTATTAATTAATTATAATTAATTAAATTGATTTAAATCATTCGTGGAATTCATTAGATCTTATTTATTCTATTAAACTTCAAAATTAGATAATAATAATTATTATTTTTAGATAAGATTAATGTTTGAATAGTTGGGACAATACATCAATGGAGTAAAGCCCTAATAGTTGGTATGAGTGATAATATTTTGATTTGTGTTATTTGCCATTTGGAAAACAACTAAAATAACAAAATTTACTTTTTTCTCCATTTAATCATTGCTAATACAAACTTATAATAAAGTGTATTCACTCTACTGTACTGTACATAACATAGTATTTGAAAGCAATATAAGTTTTATATTCGCACGCAAACTATCGTACGTTTTGTACGTTTGGGTGGAACTTATATTGCCTTCAATGCACTGTCCACTAGAAATATGTCCATTAGGGCAATGTTGAACAGACTAAAACCTAATTACATGTTTTTGTCTTTGCATCTGGTGATGGAGATGGAGTGTATTGTTAGTCCAATGCTGTAGTGAATAGTGAGGAATATTACGAATGAGTGAGAGAAGAGAAAGAGAGAGACAATGAGAGCTATGAGAGAGAGATTAGTGAATAAGCTTTAAAGATATGATTGCAATATATATTGTTATCTCAATACTGAACTACTCTAAGATATGAGTTTAGTTGAAGAATAATAATAGGATGAGTGTTATGGCTGAACAATAGCTTGTAGTGTCTGTGTGTCTAATGTGAAGGGTGACAGTTCCTTAAAATATTCTGCTTTTTAGAAAATCAAACTTTTTCAAAAAATGCATCACTACATACATTGCACTCTAATTCCCTTATGCTTTGGGCTAACGTACAAAAAATATTGCGCCAAAAATATATAATACATTTTCATATATATATTTGCAATTGCAAAGTGCAAAATGTAGTGATAAAAGAAAAATAGAACAAAAACTCTGAGCTAAACAACAACTGTATGTATGCAAAGCCTTCACTACGAAAAGAATTCAATTCAATATTGCAAAATAAAAGTTTGCTATCATTGCATCGTTCGTCTCATTTTTCCAAATGATTGAATTTAATCTTAGATTTAAAGATCGATTCAAAACATTTTGGCTTCTTTTAAATGTCCGGTTCTTATCATTATTGTATGTTTTAAATTAAACTTTTTATATACTTTTTTTGGATAAAACTTTCAAATCCAAAGTTAATAACAAGAATTAAGTTTATATTGAATGCAACAAAACGAACGAACATTTCTCTCATCTCTAATCTAAATATAAATAAAATACTTTATTTGAAAGAATAAAATAAAATGGGTTTTCAGATTTAGAATTCAATTTAAAGTCAAAAATAGAATACAAATTAAAAATTAGAGCGAAAATCCAAAAATTCAGAAAAAAGAAGTTAAAAAATAATAGAAAATTATTTGTAAAAAAATAAAAGTTAACCGAAACAATCCTAAAAACAAGAAATGTAACAAAATTTGATGAAATGCTTTTTTAATAGCGTTTCGTTTCTTTTCTTCTTTATATCATTTCTACTTTTTCTTCTCTCAAAACGATATTTTGAGCGAACATTTGTAGAGAGAGTTAAGAAATAAGTTGATCATAAAAGCGATGTAATGTTAGCTCTGTCTGCCAGTACTCGAGCACTGAGTTCTCAGTTCTTCTCTCGATGGCTAACATTCTTTATTCGCTTATTTCTTGTGCTTAGCATTGAAAGCGATTTGGCGGCCGTTTAGTTGTGAGTAGTATTACTGTTGAGTTGTGTGTGTTTGAGGTGTTTTCCCATCCTTGAATTGGTGAATGGCCAAAATAGAAAGACCTTGCCCTTGACCGCACCACTCACTCTTGCCAGTGATGGTTGGGTTTTATATGACCAAAGAGTATATGAGAGTATATAAAGCCAAACCCAACACAAAAGTGCTGTGAGTAGTGCTGAATCAGGAAGTGAAGTCTGTCTGCCTCTCCATAACAGAGACTACATCTACGACTACTTTACTACTATTACTAATACTACCACTACTACAACTGTGCTATTTCTACTACAACAACAACTACTGCTACAAACTATCGTCAAATAGTATAGTAATAGTAGTTGTGTTTCACATAGTCTGGCAATGGAAATGGCAATAGTTATAGCAATACATAGCGTGATATGAGATGTGATCGTCGTTTGTGAAAAAAAACTCGAGTGCAAAGAGAGTCGGAGAGAGTGGTGAGTGCTTTGAATAGTGTGCGAGTCATGAGACGAACCAAACACTAAAAACTAGTGAAACTCACAAAAAAGAAAGAAACGGTAAAACTGTTTCCTAAATGTCTATTCACTGAATCAATGCCCACAACAATAGCATATCAATTGTGTTTCGCTTTAAATGCATTCCAAACGTAAGGAAAAGCAGCGAAAAAAAGTTTTAAAAATTATTTAATATATCTATATTTGCATTCCAGGTGTTCATTGAATATATTAAACAAACATCACTGCAATTGTGTGAATGTATGTCTCACAACAGATATGTTTATATTTGGTCGGAATCTGAACTCAGACCTCAAATACTACTCAACAGTAAATCCCAGCTGTAAAGCAGTGAAGCTCCAGATATTAACTTTTTAAAAAAGGGGGAATCGTTTGGTTGGACTCGGAGTGAGCTCTGACTAACTGACTGTTTGGTATTAGAATTGGCGTTTTGTTATAGAGTATTACATTAAACTTCTATTATAGTGGTTTAGTATATGAGTTATAGAATTTAAAGCCAAGACTTTTTGCAGATGCCGTTCGTTCTGTATTCGCAAATTTTTTAGTAATAAGAAAAGAAAAATAAATTACTCTTTAGATGTAGTTTTTCAATGTCTTTCACTAAATCCATAGGGCGGGTAATGGAGCACTAGCGAGGGAATTGGTTAATGTGAGCACATGCGCCAACAATTTTAAAAAATTTTGCTCTTACAAGAAATTTGATTAGATTTCTGAATCCCTCTACTCTTTATTAAAAGATATATAGAGGCCCTTTAGTTTTGACGTTTTGCTAAGACCCTCACAGGCAGAACAGGCAGAAAGTTTTGCCAAAAGTAATAGCAAACGTAACATTGCATAAAACGTATTACTTTAAGAGCGTATATAAGCTTAAACGAACATATAATATATAAAATGCAAGAAAAGGCAAGAATCGCATTCTAGAGATGGACTAAAATTGCATTTTTGTTTAGTTTCTCTTTCACAATGTTCTAACTTTCCCCCACTTTTTGTTTTTGTTTTTCCCCACTTTCTCGTGAAATAAAATAATACTCTTACCAATAAGAGATAGAATTAGAACACATACTGCACTGCACTGCACTGTAGCAACACATACACTACACTACATACATATAAACTACTAAAAAACATTAATATATTTTTAAGGCGCTCTCATATAATAACTTTATAAAATATATTATAAGGGCTTTTATTAATGTCAGTCCAATAATGCAATACTAAGTTAAAGTAAATGTAATATATTTTTGAAAATTATTATTCCATTAGAGATTCACTACTCTTACTATTAGTATTAGAAAACTTGATAAAAAAAATTTTAAAAAGGAGTAATTGAGCTGAAGTATAAAAAAGTGCTGATTGGATAATTAACATTGAAGTAACTCTTCTCATTTGCTGATACAACTGAAATGAGTTTACTAACCCCGGATTCTTATGATTGGATACTGTGTTACATAACACAAATGCGTTAAGTTTTAATGTAATCTTAGATTATTATAATTGGCAGTCAAGCGAATGCACAGGCAATTAGTTTCCAATATATAAAGTACATTATAAACACAAAATAAAGTGAGGTCTGCATTATGGGCTGTGGGGGAGTCGATGGTTGGTTGTGGCTCATCATCACATTAATGGATTTTAAATTATGTTTTATCCCTTTGTCTCTTCACGCATAACTGCATAACTGAAACTTACAATCAAAATAAAATCAAATGCTATAATAGTTCTGATCTAAGGTTAGAGGCCTTTGTTTTTCTTAAAATAATATTATTCTCAATATATAAGAAAATACCGCAAAAACACGAATAGAAATAATTATTGGCTTTAATGACCACAGATTTATACATTTATTACATTATTGTTCACTTTGTACATGTCTTGTCTGTATGTAGTAATTATATAATATTCATACCTAAGCCTAACAAAACCGAACCTACAATCCATATAAATGCAGGTCCTCTGCCTTAATTAGTGACAGGTGTGGCTTAATTAGCACATTCAATCAAATTGCGAAGGGATATAATTAAAGTGATCTCTCATTGCAATGGCCTTCACTTCGCAAATAACAAATCTGTTCACAATTATTGTTAGTGTTTGTGCTCTCTTAGCCCTAATTAAAGTCAGATCTTTAATAATAAAATTCTTTTTCTCTCTCTTTATTTTGTGCTTTTGATTCCCATTTATTATTATTCTTATTCTTATTATTATTATTCTTATTATTATGATAATTACACTTTAGTTGTTCTGTTCCTCCCTTTTTATAAATTCTTCCATTTTAATCAAATTCTCTGCGAAGTAATGCTTCAAAAAAGAGAATATTTTTTCGCTTCAAATGTTCTGCTCATGACTTTGACTATAAAGTAAAGTAAAAGTAAGGAAAAAAACTTAGAATAAGCATAGAATGAAGAAAAGTGAGAGTAAAGAGAGTGTTGTGAGAGAGGAGAGGAGAGGGAGAGAAAAATCGAAATTTCTTAATGTAATGCAAGTAAAGCAAAAGTGAGTGAGAGAGACATTAGTGTTAGAGAAAGAGTAGACTTAGACTTAGTATTATTTTTTGTTAAATTTGGTTCGTGTAAAGCAATTTGCGACGCATGCCTTCCATGCCTTTCAAATAAGTGCTGAAAGAAAGAATTGCAAAGTGGGAGGAGATATGCATTTTAAAATTACACATCTTATTAAATCTATGCTTTGCTTATATGCAAAATAGCTGACAATCATTGACTAAAGTCAATATGAGGCCAACCACCGCCTCTCAGCACGAGAACAGCACCGCCAACATCGCTATCAATCAGGGTATCAAAAGGGGTTTCAAACAATCAATGCGCTGACAAATTCTCAATAATAACACTAAAATCAATTGAAACCCTATTAGGATTTAATCTATTATTCATTCATTTATTTAATACAACGATAGGCTTTCCTATATATATGTTTATACCTTAGCATTCAATTATTTATATATAAATTTATATGAAAAAAGCAATTAAACCAAAATATTTGTTTTATAAAATAATATCCATTATAATTATCAGATCTTATTCAAAAAAAACCAAATAAATTGTTAAAAGAAATTATTAAAAACAAAGTCTCTTTGAATGACACGTTCGTTGAGTCAATATTATTCAGATATTATTTTTTATATTGAATTTGTTGTAAAAAATGCAAAAGTTTTGCATTTAAATGGAATCAACAAATATATATATATATTTCCAAAAATGTGTTTTGGGTTTCATTAAAATTGCCGACAACTCTAGAAATTCTTAATTGCACTATAATTGGCGCTTTCCTAACACAGAATGATCTTTATTTGTGTCTATAATTTGGTCAATTGATAGCCTACAGCCTCTCGTTGTAAACTATTGAAGTAATTATAGCTTAAAGAGGAGTTCAAGAAATAGAAATAGAGAGAGTCGGGGAGAGAGAGAGAGAGAGAGAGAGAGAGAGAGAGAGAGAGAGAGAGGAGAGAGAGAGAGAGAGAGAGAGAGAGAGAGAGAGAGAGAGAGAGAGGCATAAAAAGTAATACTTAGCAGTAGTTTTGCACAAAAACTTAAAATCCTTGAGGGAATGAAAGCACACGAATTGAAAGTTGGATAGAATAGCGTTGAGATATGAGACACAAACTTAAAAACTTAAAACAGTGCTCTTTTCACCGATTTTTATATATATCTCATATATTGTATAATATTATGAGGATTTAGTTGAAAAAAAACTAAAACTTTTGTATGTAATGGCACTTTGATCCTACTATAAGGATTTCTAGTACAAGCATTGGATCATTGTCTCCAATGAAATGTTCATATCCCCAATCCTAATGTAGGTATTCATCGTTTCCCGGCCCCTCATTCACGTGCAATTCAAGATTAATTTTAATCCATGTGTGTGTGTGATCTCAAACTAAAGTATTTTTTAAGAGTTTACAGAAGTGATAGTCGAATATATGATATAAAGAATGAAAAAAAGTTTAGAATTTGTCTTCTTTTTGTGAAGAGTAAGAGTTACACTCGAAAAACGTTTTGCATCTCTTCCACACTTTCTTCTCATCGTTCACTTCATGCATAGCAAATGGCTTTTCAACAAATATTGGGCGACAATACAACTCTTGCGAACGTTTATAAAGATTGTCACTTTCAACAACATTGTGCTCAACAAAAAATATTCCAATAAAAAAAGGTCAAAATACAGCACAACACGAATATTATATTAGAAAATAGAATAGAAGATAGTCTTTTAGGATCTTAAATATATTTTATTTTTACTCAAATTTATTGAGAGTTATGAATAGAAAATATCTATATTTATTATTGTTTGAGCAAGTGATGTATGGGTAGTGAAATGACCAGGTTTAAGGGTTAGAGCAAATTTTATACACAAATTCAATGCTTATAAATTCTCAAATGTCAGAATCAATTGCTATCATAAAAGAATTGACACAAAATAACATGTACTTTATATGTAGAAAACAATGTTTAAATGCCATATTTCTCATGTCTTAAAATTCAAAGTTTTAGATAAAGATATTTGTAATTTTATTTTTCCTTTAATAAAATCAAAGTTTGCTTAAACGATATCTTTTTTATTTTATTTAATAAAATTCAGTTATATATCAATTTATATTCTATTTGACCAAAATACTTTCTAAATAACAAAAATCACGATTCAAACATATTATTTTAAGTATATTTTAAATGTGATTTATTTTTACTTTTGATAATTCAGTTTAAATCAAAAACTGATTAAAAATAAACTAGTTTTCAATTAATAAAGAAATATCAATAAAATAGTTGGAAATAAATTTGTTTATTATATCAATAAAACTTTGCTGATTCTTATTATTGATTTATAGTGGTGATTGAAGGATGCTATCATAGCATCTTTTTTTCTATTAAATAACTAATAGCTGCGAAATAAGCAAGTGCAACTACAGTTTTCAAGGTTCTCATCTATTTCTTATCTCATCAAACTCATATTTCTGCTTAAGTAGAAGTCTTCCATTGTTTACAACTTTTGTCCCTTTATACTTTAATAGTCCCATGGATATTCATACCTATTGATGATTTAAATATGATTAAATTTTATTCTACGTTTTTTTTTATCATTTCAGTGTTTCGGTTTGGCATAATTTTTAAATAATGAAATATGAGTTATAGATTTTTAAAATTTCAGTCATTTTTTAGAGTCTATATAATATACTATATAATATCTTAGATGTTATAGATATTTAATTAACATACATAAAACAAAAGTGTCGCGACCAGGAATTGAACCTGGTGTCTCCGGCTTACATGCCCAGAGCATTAGAAATATTTTATTAAAACATATTTGAAAAATTGAAATTTTTTTATTAAATAAAAATTAATTAATAATTTTATAAAACAGTACGAAAAAGAATTACATCAATTTCAAATAGAAAGCTGAAATTTGCAAGCGTCTTTTACTCCTTTGAACTCTCTCATCTGCTTATTGTTATATTATATAACTTATATAAGAATTGGAAAATGCAATTAATATTTGGTTTGAGTCTGAAAACGTCAATATTATTGCGGATTTAATATAAAAATAGTAAAAATTTCGATTAATTATTTTGTCTTTCAGATTGATATTAGATTTGGATTAAATGAAATCATAGGCGCGTAAGTTATACATTATCTGAGCTCTGATTTTATTATTTTCATTATATGATTGACAATTTGATTAATAAGTTTTTTAAGCAGTAAATCATCTGATATTTCTATATATTAATCATTGAGTCAACACTAGATTTTTTTTATTGATTGTGTTTATAGTGTTTGCCTTCAGAGCACTAAATGCGATGAATATATCCTATGAGACAGTTGTGTTGTGGAGGACAGTAATGAAATTTCTTCACTCTATGCAAAAGCTTTAGCCCAAACTTAGTTTAAAATTCAAATACATTAAAAAATTTAAAATTCTAAAATAAATTTCTATTTCAGACAATTTAATCAAATGAAATCTCGAATCTCTACTAAACTAATGAATAAATAAATAGTATTTCTTAATATATTATTAAATTGAAATAAATTTATTTGTTTGTCCAAAAAAATATTGACTTAAATCTAAAGTTCAAATAATTTTAATTTTATCGAAGATCTGACCTTATTTTTTCCTATCAATCCTATCAATGTATCGTTTATTTTCAATTTAAATTTAAGAATAGAATAACAAAGTATTAATACAAATACCAGTATTCCATAACTTATATAAATTGTATTAATTTTTAATAGTATTATATGAAATCAAAAAATGTCCAAATGAAATGCGATATATTTGATGATATAATAAAATACAGTGAAAACTGGTTATAACGAGTCGTTCGGTTCCAAAATATCGCACGTTATAACGAGGACTCGTTATAAAAAATAAACAATTTTTATTAAGATATAATTCATCTAGGGTCAAAATTCATACTAGCATTATAATAGATTATTTATAAATATAAAAATAAGTTTATAATTAATAATGATGTTTTAATCTTCAATTTTCAAAATAAGCATTACAAATTTACTATTCAATTAGATGGGATGTAAGCCAATTTAATAATAATTTATTATACTATAAATTTTATATAGATTTAAATGGTTTACTAATCTAAAATTTTATGAAGTATGGATTTCAGCTAGATTTTAGTTTATAAATTTATTCACTCGTTATAATAATACATTATTTTTATTGTGTTCTCAAAAATCACTTGTTAAAACGAGATACTCGTTATAATCAATTTTCACTGTATCAAAATACAAATATTATTCTATGCATTTATTTCCACAACTTATCAGTTAAACAAAGCCTAGAAGAAACCAATAGACCAACATGATTACAAGAATCACTTAAGTTATGTATATTATCGCAATCAGACATTCATTTTTGTTGAATATATTATAAAGAATTATAAAAATATTTTTATCAGTTTAAAAACGATTCCGACAATGTTTGTAAATGAGATCGGTTACTCTGTAATAGTGATTATAAAATTTCCAAATTGCCCCTTTCGATATTCATTTGGACATATTTTGAATCCGTAAGCAAATACCAGAAAATCGGTGTTTTTATCTACCTACCTATCTACCTTGGGCCTTCAAAATGTATTTTGAAATTTTTTTCAAGTCAGAAATATTTTTGCTATATTTCCTGTTCATCTTGATCTCTGTATATAAACTTTATTGAAATGATGAACAAATTAATATCAACAAAATTATCAAATTAAATTATTACTTTAATTTAACATGTTTCATCATGTCCAACTTCTGCTCCAGTCATTAATAAGGAGGAGTGGATAATCTTATAACGTGATAACCAAAATCTAGTTAAAACAAAATGTCATGTCAAATCTATCAAATAAGACACTGTTTGAAACACAAGTGTTGGGTTTCCAGCGTTTAGCTCGAATTTAAATGTTTTTATGATAAACCGTATAGTATATTGTGAATCAAAGAGTAGAGGTGGCCAAAGGGGGCCAAAATACTGACTTAGGAAAATTACCAAAATAGCCTCTGTGAAAAAGAAAACACGACAACGAGGAAATCAATTTTGACAAATCAACCCCGAAGTCGCCTTTTGGAAGAATATTTTGTAGAATTCTATCTAAATTCTTATAACAATAACAGAATTTTGTCAAATTGCGTCATCTTAAATTAAATTCTGCAAGAATGTGACGATTGCAAAATACTCCACCCTCTACCAGCGATGCTAACTAGGGGTTCTAATCAGATAACAGAGTGAAACTGAATCATATTTACTAGCGTTGCAAATGAATAAATTTAAAGTAATCTCTCATTATCTCGAAAATAATTGAATATTCAAATTTGAAAATTTTACCACTAGTTTCAACATCTGACATTTAGTCTAGATTCATGGCTGAAGTGTTTAAATTTGTTAGTTAATTTTATCTCGAATTTTCATATTAGTGGA
>JAQFXN010002745.1:0-12062 GCA_034693365.1 Liacarus xylariae
TAAAAACGATAAATAATTCAAATAATGCATCTTGTGATCGTAATATTTTGTTTCTCGAAATGAATGAAATTGTCTCAAATACTTTTACAACTAATTAATAGAAATTTTGAATAATCTTATAATATATTTAAAAAGCTTCACTTAGTTATTCTGTTGATTTAAATAGGTGCATCGATGAAATAATACGATTTTATTGTTTTGATAATTTACATATAATTTTATACATTAATTATGTTTTTCTTTAAATATATAATATTTTGCGAAATGAATTGTTGCGAATTGCATGAAAAAAATTTTGCGAAATGAAAGTTTTGCGAAATGTATTTTGGCGATTTGAATCAATACCGCTCAAACATAATAGAAAGATTTTTAATCTCATCTTATTTATTTTTTTATTATTCCGCACATTCGCTCAATTTTCATATGAATATGAAATCAATCTCTATTTTGACACTTGAAATGAGTCCTGTGTTAAGATTGATCATATAGTGAGATATTAAGCCAGGCTAAATTATACAGCTTATAGAGGAGTAAAAGTAATTTCTTATTAAATGAATTGCAAATTAATATTAAAATTATGGCATTTTGTTTTTAAAAAAGAAAAAATCCCTAGTTGATGTTAACTATAATACAGTATATTAACTATTAGATGAAGATGTTTCGGGTAGATTCGCTGAAATGCTCGAGTCAACTCGAAACATCTGTATTTCGGGTTTACTCTTTAGAGGTTTTCTTGTTAAATTATTTTGGAGGCAATAAAGCAGAAACTCAACAAAAATGACTTTTCAAAGACAAAAATTTTAATTTATATCGGATTAACTTCATGCGAGATTTTTTTTTACTGAATTTTAATTAATTGAATAATGAGTCTGGTAACTCTATGAGTTGCAAATGAAATTGACCTATTTTATAAAGTACATTTAATGGTTTATTTCACAGATTTATGAATATAACCAATTTAATCTGTTCCCCGTTTCTTATTAAAAATGAAAGTGAAAAGACAATTCTAAACAAAATACTGTCACAGTACCTTACTTCTATCTTTATTTTGTAATTGATCTGGTAAAAATATACTGTATAAAATGTCATAGTTTTCAAATGAGAAATTAATTACTGTACTTTTATTCCTTTATCCTTTAACACTCTAATTTTTAACAATTAATTCATTAGTATTCGTTTCAAACAATACATAATTATTATAAATGTATATCCAGTAACCGGGGAAATATATAAGTGTTAAACTGCGCGCTATGCATTTGGAATGTTCACTAAACTATAATATATAAATTACGAATATTAACAATAATAACGTCTATTGAGTATATCTCAAATTAGATGTTTACACATATAAAATCAATTACTAATATTTTTATTCAACCAATTAATCAAAAACTCTTAGATTAAAGAGCTATTCATATGTGAGGTATACTCAGAGTCTTATTCATTCTCTAGCACTGTGTTTAAGTGAAATATTATTAAAAGGGGCAAAAATAGAATTAATTTTATACAATCCATTATTGAAGAATACAGTTTCCATAAAACCCTATAAAAATGGAAATAAATTAAACTATATATTACTCCTGATTTGGTGTATAACTGATTAAAACGACAAATTGTTTTAAATTTGTAATAATTTTAGGAAACAATAAATTAAATGTTAAAAATAACGATCAGATAATTTGTAAAATCAATATTGATTTAATCAAGCTTTTATTTTTCTTAAAATCTTTAAAAATTTATAACATTTTATATTTTGGAAATTAATGGAGTAGTGATTGAAATGTGATTTCATTTAAAAAATTAAAATAAAACTATTGAACAATAAATAATAGGAACACAAGAAGAAGAAGAACTATGAAATCGATTGTAATTTACAAAATAAAAATACATTTAATATAAATATTATTACAATTTTAAATAAATATTAATTTATGTGTAAAATTGACACTTTTAGGCATCGGTTTGGTGTTGAAAGTAGGGCTGATCTGACAACATCTGCCAGGCCTCCCGATTCGACAGCAGACCCTCCAGAAGTGGCTTTAGTTGAGTCGGACATAGTTTGGCGAACGCATCGTAAACGGGGAGACAAATTGCGTTTATGAACGACACCTGCATTTTCGGCAATTCGTCCCTTTTCTCTCTGTTCATCATATCCTTTCATATCCATCAAAATACAGAATGCATTTATTATTGATTTTTGGTTTTATTATTTATTAAATTTTGTGAAAATAAACTATTTTTAGATATATTGTCTTTTACTTACAATCGGTTCAATATTGAGTTGTTGCTTTTCAATATCACCTTGCTGAAAGAACTCAGAGGCAACTAATTCAGCCACAACTCTTTGAATTTCCCTAACGTCAAAATCATTAATAAAGAAATAAAATTAATTTAAAGCATTTTCTTTAGAAATGTATATTTAACTTAAAGGTAAACCTTTTTTTAAAGATTAAATGGTTTGATATGAATTCAATTTCAAATGAGATTTATTTTGCATTTACAGCATATGTCAAACGTATAGTAGAGTAACAGTAGAATGAATTCAATAGGTTTTATGTATACTATTCTATATTCTGATGCCTTTAATATTCTGGTTTAACTCATAGACTAATATTCAATACGGGAGTTAAGCCAATCATAAAATATACTTTAGTTTTGAATTTATTGTGTCTTTAATGATAGATTAGTGAATATTATTTATTCTCAGAGAATATTTAATGAAAATTTTTGATATAAATAATAGTAATTTTAGAGTTCATCAGAGTTTCAAATTAGAAATAATAATTATTGTTTGAAAATAGAGTTAATTACAGGTCTTTTTGCTTAAATTAACGACATTTTGAGTTTAAATAGTAATTACGACAAAAATATGGGATTTTGTCAAAGAGTTTTCTAATGAGTAATTAAAATAATGATAATACCAGGGCTTAGTTATTGCTCCGATATCACAACAAGTCATGAGAAGACATCGCAGAAGTGCCCGATGCTCTTCATTGCCTCTCCAATCGAATTCTTCCGATTCGATTAATCTAAAAAAGTTTCCCCTTTTTCTGAAATAAACGGCTAAATCGGTGGCGAGAATTGCCTCTTCTAATACATGGACAACACGACGATATTCATCGGGTGAGAGATTACTTAAAATCTGATTACCCTTTATATTAAGATAAATAGAGGTTTTTTAGTATTAAATTTGATTGACGTTTATATTATATGAAAAGAAATGTTAAATTAATTACTTGACTGCTCAGAATCATTAATGATTGATCGAAATGGTGGTGCTCTAGAGTACTGGTCGAATAGAGTTGTGCTAATGGTGAACATGACCTAAAAAATAAAACCATTTGTTAAAACTAAATATGAGATAAATCATTTGAGTTATATCTTCTTCGCAAACATTTGATATCCGATACATATTTGATATTTTAAGCGTAATATTCAGTAAAAGTATTGAATTCATACTTAATTTGAAATGAATTATTAGTTCCCCTATGATCTAAATCATGACAAAGACAGGCCACTATAAGGGCCAGTGTCTCGAGTTCACCCAATATTCGACAATACTGTGTGTTCTGAAGGAATAAAATTTTTATTATAAGCTATGAATTCATTCATATAAAAGCTATTCCAACCACTAGTATAGCGAACATCATCTGCGCTACATTGAAGGCATGCCTCCAATTATGGTACAAAACTGGCCGATAGTTCTTCTTAACGCTCAGAATCCATTTGCACAGTACCTGGTATTGGAAAAAAGGATAACGTCATTAAAGTATTAAAAGATTATTATTTGGACGCAATTATTGCAAACCTTGTAATCGATTTGAAATCTTTCAATTAAGTCGAGATCGAGAAACATACGAATACAGGCCTTAATCATCATATCCTCGTCGAGACTGAAATCATTAAACCGAAGACTTGTTAAGTGAAGTGCAGTCGTCGACGGAATAACCATTCGCTGGAAAGAGGACTTATTTTTAATTTATTATTGATTCCAAAGTGTTCTCAAGAAAAGAGATAATTAATAAAAATATTTGCTTAAAAAAGTAGTTTCAAAGAGTTTATTATTATTCTAATTCTGGAATAAAATTTTCATTTAAATCGAAATTTAAATAAAAAGTTTATTAAATTCAAAATTTTCTTTTTTCATCGTTTCTAAACAGAAAACTCTTATTCAGACAAATGGAAAGAAATATCTTAATAGCAAATAGAGTTGAGAGAAGTGTAGAGTAGAAGGAATTGTAGAGAAATTCAATTGTATAATATGTATAATGCATTGGCAATAGTCTTACTGCAACTTTTTGGGCTTCGTCTTCTTGAGCTGAGGCATGATAAGAGAGCACTTCCAGGGTTACGCGCTGTTTGGCCATTGCTTTAATTGCTTTCTCATACATCTGAGTGTTTGCGATTCCCATTCCAGAGAATATGGCAAAAGCCTAACAGAAAAGAATCAAAAGAAACCTCAAAAATCAATATATCGATTGCTTATCAATCTTTGAGGAATAAGCCCCAAAAATATTGCAGTTATTTGTTCTGTTTCATATTCTCACAATATTCAATATAACAAATATATATATATTATATCTATTAATACAATAAAAATAAAAGACTGAAAGCGAAACAATAAAATCTAAAATTAAAGTCTTGTTTACGACTTCTATGGATATAAACTCACTTCGAATAGGTTTTCATCGTTTTTATTAAAAGGTCTTCCATTAAGTTTGTTAATCAGTTGACTCACGCCTATTATCTTACGGTCGGCATTACGTATAGGCATACAAAGGATACTCCTATGTCTGAACCCATTTGGGTTCTCCTCATCAACGGATGCGTCAAATCTCGGGTCTGCATAAGCGTCTGGAATGTTGAGGGTTTCGCCAGTTGTGGCCACATATCCGGTTATACCGATATTAATGGGAAACCTGCCCTCAAAAGGACTGAGTCTTGTCTCGCACTCAGGATTACTTTGCAGATCTTCGGCTTCCAAATCAAAAACTCTGGAAAAACTTCTGAAGTTATTAACATTGACTGAGCTATAGTTCACTGAGGCGTCTGTTATCGATTTTGACGGCACGTCTGAATCAGAGCTGTCCTCTAAATATATATCACTCTCTTGTGAACTGTCGGCCAATAGTAAAACCTGACATCTTTTAGATTAAAGACTTAATTTAGTTAATCCTCTAAAACCCAGAATCATATCTAAGCCATACCGCGAACATTGAAGTAATGATTGGATATGCAATAGAATCCTATAAATAATATTCTCAATATTTGACTGTTTCTCGAACACCATTCGGGCCAAATCCAGCAGCACTTGATTCCTCTTATTCTCCAGTTGTGACCTCTCATAGAGCTGTGCGTTTCGTAAACCGATTCCACAAAATTGCAAATATTGTGAGAAAACATTTTCGTCCTTCTGTGTGAAAGTCGGAGTTCCCTTCTTATTGATGACTTGTGCCACTCCCATCACTTGGCCAGATATGTCGAATATGGGGTTACACAACATGTTGCGAGTCGTGTAACCGGTCTTCTGGTCAACCATATCAGTGAAACGAGAGTCCTATCGATATTGGATGGGGTATAATACTTGTATATAATACAATAATTGGTTATAAACACATTAAATATTATGTAATTCCAAATGTCTAGCAATTTATAAAACTTGATTGCGCTCTACACTGACTCATGTCATGATTTACTCGCTTCTGACAAATAGGAATAAAATAACAAAAGACTAAATTACTGTACATTTCACATAATGATGTCTGACATCGTTTGAATCTATGAGATTATTCACTGAGATGTTAGGAAATATTTGGCACAAAAAAGTTTTATCCAATACTACTGTAGTATACAGTACTGCAGTTCTTATTAAATAAGAGAGAGAAAGCGAAATAGTATTCCTTTGGAGTCAGTCTTTATATCATTATAAATGGATTTCCAGTCTCTATGTATGCCTAACTCACTAAATAAAAGTAAAATAGTACTCTGAGCTCGCCTTAAGCCGATCACAATATTTTATCGTAAGATAAAAGGATTATTTCAAAAAAATAAAAGAATTTAAATCTTTAATCATATTAAAAGTGTTACACAAGTGAAAGTTGGCTTTGTTTAAAATTATAATATTGACACTATCTTTCAATTTGATTCCTATATTAGACACAAATACAATGAGAAACTATGAGAAAGTACTAAAATAATAACTAAAGATATGTGGATAAGAAATACGAATAATCACGTAAATAATGTCATATTTCCTGATGCCCAAAGACCTCAAAGTCAGGGGTATATGCGAAGCTGATATGAGCCTCAAAATCACAGGGGGTATAGAGTGGGGTATTTGTCAATCGTCAAATTCTTGCAGAATTTAATTAAAAATGATATAATTTAACATAATTTTGACTAATTCAGCAAGAATTTAACAGAATTCTACTAAATAGCAAAAATTCGGTAAATTTGTTAGTTTTCTAACAATGGAAAGGTTTTGGCTTTGGGTAAAAAACGGGGGATTTTTCAATTCTAAAACTTGAATTAGTCCAAAAGAAGATGTTATGCAAACTACTAGGGTGTACAACTTATTCTAACCACCTTTGGAAGGGGGTCAAAGTATTATGTTTCACTATACAAAATATTTAATAATAATAAAATTTTAGTCTAATAAAAATTTACAGTTTCTTATTTTACGTTATAAATTTTGTGAAGTATATAAATGAATACAATCATTATCAATACTTCATTGAAAATTCAGAAACTGTAATAAATGATTTGATACTAATTGTATTCATTTATGTACTTCACAAAATTTATAACGTAAAATAAGAAACTGTAAATATTTAATAGACTAAAATTTTATTATTATCAAATATTTTGTATAGAAAAGCATAATACTTTGAACCCCTCCCAAAGGTAGTTAGAATGGGTTGTACACCCTAGTTTTTGCATAACATATTCTTTTGTACTAATTCAAGTTATAGAATTGAAAAATGACCAATTTTTTACCCAAAGCCAAATCCCTTGCATTGTTAGATATAAAACAACAAGATTTCAAAAGTTTTTAAGGTAGATTTTTTACACGGATAGCCAAGTCGGCCGAGTCAATGTGAAACATAGATGGGGTATTTTAAGAAAATTTTCTCAAAGAATCAGGGGTATAAATTTTTTAAAATATGAAAAATGAACAGAGGAAGGTAAAAACCAAAATTTTTTGCCTACTACGCAAATGTCAAGGGATATTATGATTCTGCATTGGCTTCTTGCCAAATCTCAAACTCAGGGGGAGTATTTAGGCTATACCCCCTTGGCTGCCCCTGATATTATAGCACTATCATCCATTAGAATTCTTGTAGTATACTTTTGTTACAAGCTTTAAAATATGTATATAGCTTAAAAATATTTCGTACAATTAGTAATTCAATAATTTTACAGAAATAGATATGTATAAGCTGGATCAAATATTGGTCATTTATAGAAATAACCTATTAGAATATTATTTATTGAAATGTATTTTATCTTAACATAGTTTTGGGTTTAATACTGTTATTTGTTTGAATAGGTAACTAATCTCAATTAATAAAGTTTAAACTAATAATTTTCCAGCGATGATGTTTATACACAACATAAGTTTGGCAAAATTAGCAAAATAATGTTTTAACCACTTGTTAATTTAACAATAGAACGTACCGTATGGAATATGAGGTGGAGCGTTTAAATTACTGTCAAACCAGTTTTCGTAGAAGGTGAACACTCCCGTCAAATTAACAGGCTTATGTGGTTGATTTCCATTTTGTCCATCTTAAAGAAATTAAAATTAATTTTTAAAATAAAGAATTATAAGCTAATTACAAACCGGTAATGCCAAACCTAGATGCACAAAAACTAAGTACGAACAACAAGATAGCAATTTGTTTCATTATTGTCTAGTTTTAATAAAATCTAATAATCAGCGTCAATTTATACTCAACTTATTTTTCATCTTTATTTGAAATCTGTTAATTTACAACTTTCAACATATGCATTTAATTACATGGTAACAAAAACTAGACAAGTAATAAATATTATTTTATGGATCCATTTTCAACTTTGTGAATTTATGGAGGGTCAGTATAACGGGATAAATTGTTAAAGATATATTTAAAACTGTCAATGTTAAAGTGGGGACAAATATGGAATACATTGTTAGCAAATAGTGAATTTAGACAATTTTAGTCTTGAAAAATTTACAAATTTATTTTAATAAAATACATTATATAAAGTAGATTTTTGAATGCAAAAAAACAACCATGTCGTTTGAGATATGGAAACAATTAGATACTATGTCTTACAATAACATGATTCTCTAGTAATTTTAACCCCTGTCATAAAAAAATAAAAAATAAGTTCGTAGGCATTGTAGCCGTCACATTTGTGAAGGAACGCTGGTTCGATTCTAGCCGGGGGTGTTTCACTTTTAATTCTTAATTTAAAAAAATATCAATCCCTCTCAGTTATTCTCACTTTAATTGTGGTAATGAGTTCATCACTTATTCTAGAAGGAGATTGATCAAATGTTTCTGTAACTTGAAACATTATATTCAGCTATTGCGCCCCATCCATTTACCATTTTTTAAAAGTGTTCTTGAAAATGAACGAATGTATAAAATATAATAATTTTCCTTTTATTCAAATACATGTACTCAAATATCGTTCCAGGGTAGCCAAAGTCGGCCGAGTAAGGGAATATAGGTTGGGGCATTTTGATAAAATTTTCTTTATTTATTAAAAATTAAACAAAATAATCATAAAGTGTGATTCATTTCTTTAATAACGTGGTCTTGCCCAATCGAATAGCTTTTATTAAGCAATGATTTAAAAGCTTATAACTTAGAATTCACTTCACTTCACTTCAATACTTGCTCTTAGTATCTCTTCATTTGATAATATTTTAAAAATATTTTATTTCTAGCTTTTATATTGACTTTTATGAAAAATAAATCTTAACATATCTTATCGTTATTTTATTCCTATAAATAGCAAACATATAAGTGTGTCATAAATCACAATCCAGATGATTCTCGCGAGTGAAGAAATATCCTTTTATAATGACGAAATATTTTCTCTCACACTTAATTATATTATAAATATACTGTCGTAGAAATATATAAGATTTTACGGGCAAATCAGGGATTGAACTGAAAATTGATCGGATAAACGAACAAAATACTCCCATGTGATGATGAAAAAAATGAGGACATCCCCTAGAAACGTTGAAAAAAGAGCGCAGAAGGAATCGTTTCTAAAGAATATTCTGCCAAATTATGTCTATATTCCTGCTAAATATGTACAAATTCTTTTGATTCCCTTTGGCTTTTATTACAATTTGCTTCAATTCTATCAGATTCTGTTAAATTATGTCATTTTTAATTAAATTCGTCAAGAATTTGAAGATGAAAAATACTCCACATTACCCACTTCTGTGATTTTGAGGCTCTTGTCATAACCATATACGGTCTCGATCGTCACTAATGAGAACCGCTACTGGCGCTGTGATAGCAACAGTACTTTTCTTATGAACGATAAAAGTAAATTGCAATATTTGCCTCTCAAACCTGTTTTCTATATAAGATAGACAGATATTTTGAATGACTACACAACTGCTGTAAATATTGAACACAAAGTATTTGAACCGTTTTTATTAAGAAATCATTAGTGACGATGAGTGACGAATATACGGTATAGAGTAAATCCGATGACATTGAGTTCTTTGTCCATCCTTAATTATAAGTTTGCACTTTAACTTTAATCATGTTATTAATGAATAATATTTTTTAATAGTTGCAAATCAAAACGTCAGTTGGGTATAAAATTTTCGAAATATAAAAAACACTTTAATATCATTAATAATTTTTAATTTTAATAGAATACAAAATTCAAGCAAAATTGATTTATACAGATTTTATCAGCATTTCTAGTATTACAATAATATTTTAATTACTGTTTTTCATTGATGTTTTGCTAATTTTAATCTTTCTAAAAATGCTGATGTGTTATGCGAAATTTTAAATTCCAAATGTATTAAATTTTAAAATTTCATTAGGCTTAAAATGCCATATTGAATATAATATAAAATCCTATGCCAAAGGTACATTTTTGCTATGGTGTTATATATTGCTGTTTGTTTCAGAGATGGGCAAAGGAAAAAATTTCAGGTGTAATATTTGATCTTTGCGAAGCCATGGGGTATTCCGGGCTGCAAAGTAACAAACTTAGCCGAATTTTGGACAAGAGGTTAAGGGGTGGGCATAGCGCAATCGTCAAATACATACAGAATTCAATTAAAAATGATGTACTTTAACAGAATTTCGGCTTATTCTGTAAGTTAACGGAATTTAGCCCAATTTGACAAAAATCTATTAATTTTTGAAGAATTTATACAGACAATTCCGAAAAGGGCGCTTTCGGGGCCGTTTTCTCACATTTGGTATAGGAGTGAAGGTAGCTTCTCTAGAACAACTTAGTGGGTATCGGGCAAACTCAGCCATTGGACCCCCTTTGCCCATCCCTGGTTAGTTTATCATACATTTAAAATTCAAAAGTGAATCAGATTTAAAAGTAATTTACACCTAAACTTACATAAAATAAAGAATTGAGAGTAAATTTTTTTTAAAATTAATATTAAACGATATACTTTAAAGACGTCCACACAGGTAGGAGGAGTGGGAGTAATTCAGAGTGGAATATGATAGAATCTGCTAATACACTAATGCGGATTAATGGTAGGGGTAAAAAATTCTTCAAAAAATGTTGACTTTAACGTATAGCCCCTAATTAAATATTACTTATTTTAGTTAAATATTATTTGGCAAAAACCAAGAAATCATTTTTTATATAAATTGTTATGAATTGAATAGAAATGTTTGCGTAAATCATCGTTCGTTATAAAACTTTTATTACAGTTATTATAACAACATTTATATCTTCTTATATTCAAATGTATTCTCTTATGAACAACAGCTGTGAATTTCGCTGTTATCCTCAACAATGCATTTGAAATAGGATTTTTGAATCTCAAGTAGTCGATTTTGACCTATCCAATCAGAAAGAGGCTATAAAATAGCACATAATTTCACATGAAACCATATTTCTATCTCTTATGGTTTATATATTAAAAGTATATTCTCGATGATAACAGCGAAATTCAAAGCTGTTGCTTATGAACCAAAAGCGGAGCGTTTTGTCTAAACCTTTTTCCGCAATCATTGAAATCACAAACAAATGGTTTTTCTCCCGAATGTATGCGTTTGTGTTGTAATAAATCTTTTTTGTGGTAAAAAGTTTTATTACAATTATTATAATCGCATTTGAATTTTCTTATATTTAAATGAACTGCATTTTTATGATGAATCAAATTCCATCTCCACTTGAATGCTAGATTACATTCACTCCAATCGCACACATAATTCTTCTCATTTGAATGAACTCTCCTATGGTTTTTTAAAATGATTTTTGTTTTAAAAAGTTTATTACAATAATTAAAATCACATTTAAATGATTTAATATCTGATTGAATTGATTGACGTGTTTTTGAAAGCACTTTATTGTTTGTGTGAATCAATTTATGATTATTTAATTTATAGATATTTATAGTTTTGTATTCACATTTAGGCCAAACACACTTTAAATAATCATTATTTGTGTGAATATATTTGTGATGAGTATATAAACCGCTTTTGTATTTAAACACTTTATTGCAATTATTTAAGTCACAAATAAATGGTTTTTCTGATGAATGTGTGCTTTTGTGTTGTAATAAACTGTCTTTTCTGTTAAATGTTTTATAGCATTCATTGTAAAGGCATTTGAATTTTCTTTCATTCAAATGAACAGCACTTTTGTGTCGATTTAAATGTGATTTTTCAGTAGATAATTTTTGGCATTCATTCAAATTGTAGGCAAATTTCTTATGATTGCTATTTAAATGAGTTTTCTTATGATTAGTTAAACTACTTTTATATTTAAATCGTTTATTGCAGTCATTGTATAGACATTTGAATTGATTTCGACTGAAATGTCCGACACTTTCTTCACTC
>JAQFXN010002746.1:0-12061 GCA_034693365.1 Liacarus xylariae
TTGGACAGATAAATGCTTGATTAGTAATAGTATATACCAAAGAATATATAAAACAGCTATTTATAAGACCAGACATATTCATTATATAAAGTCTTGGACAAATAAAAATGTCCATGGTCTGCAGTGTTTTTATACTATCCATATATAGTTCGATATTAATATTCAAATTTTTAAGGCTTTAAGTTATATAAAAATATTGAACTTTCTATTACATGAAAAGTGAAGGTTAAAGGAATATTACTTTTGTACTACATATGGATAGTATAAAAACACTGCAGACCATGGGCATGGGAAAACGAACGTTTTACAGAAAATCAGATCAGATTTTATGATAATAAATTTTTGTCTTCAATTACTGAAAATAATCTAAAACAAGACTAAATTAGATATTTTACTAAATGCATACAAGTAAAAATGATTAATTTAATAAATTTAATTGATTTAAATAAATGTTCATAAGTGCACTAACAGAGGATTCATAAAAATGAATCACAAAAGATATAATGAATAATATCACTAATACAATGGGTTCCACAACACAGAAGAAATCTATAATAGTGGCATAGATGAAATTAGATAAATACTCTATATTCTGATTTACCGGTGTTTCAAATTAATTCAGGCTATTCCCTCCCCGCGCTTCCACTGTTATAAACAATTCTAATCTGTAAATCATTTTGTGGTCAATCGTTTACATTTATCATTCCCTTAACCTTAATATTCTACTTGACATTCATATGTTATTCGAATTAATATTTATTGTTTAGTTTAAATTCAATTAATAATGAAATTTTATTCAATTTTTATAATTAAGATTCATTTTACAGGTAATAAATAGCTGAATAATTATATTTATGTTTGTCGTTAAATAAAAATTTAAGTACAGTCTTACCTCTCTAACTTGAACACGGTTGGTATTAAGAATTTGTTCAAGATAGAGAGGAATAAAAAAATTTTGTAATTAAAATATCCTAAAATTACAATGAAAAAAGTACAAGTGTTTTAAATACATGCATATTAACCAAATATTTTTTGGCACAAAAAATACAAGATAAAACTATTTATTGAAAATTTAATATTTACATAAGTGTAGTATAACTACAATAACCATATAATTTTAAAATTTTGAAAAATAAACGCTTGATTTATTAAATTAAAGGTAATATTTTTTATTTGACAATTTTCTCTACTGTTCCTTTAACAATTAATTTGTTAATATAAGATATTTAATTTATTCATAATTTGTATTTTATAAATTAATCATTTATTATCAAAACCGATGAATGACATTACTAAATTATCAGGGTTTCAAATTAATTTATTATAATTTTTCAGATTGCTATAAATTTTTTGTTTTTCAAGAAACCTCAAAGATTTAGCATGATTATTCTTGCATTTGTACTATTGACCTAATTATGAATTTTAAATCCAAGTAATTAAATAAAATTTTTTGCAATTTGAACTGGTCCTATATTTTAAAAATATTTTAAAATATAATTAAGTATCAAAATGCTTAAATATTGCATGTTAATATCTGAATAAGTGGAATAATATAGTGATATAATATAAGTTATATTAAATCAAAGAGAACATCGTATAATTGTATTTTTGTGACAGGTGAATTGATTACATAATACTTCAAATCAAATATGTTTAATCAAAGTTAGATAATTCAGTTGAAACTGATGTTATTTACATTACTCAATAAATTATATATAAAATAAATTAGTATGTTATTTAAGAATCTGTTGAAATACATTCAGTACAATTCAACATGGAACATTAGTACATAATCAGAACATTAAGCAACCAGCATACAATTTACAATTTATGAACACTAAGCTTACATTGCAATATACACATAATATTATTCAGTAATATATCTGAATAAAATTTTTGAAAGCGAAGAGTTCTGCAAGAGCTAATTAATCAATATAGCATATGAGTAGTATCAACACAGTTCTTCTAACTGTCAAATATCATATTCAAAGATTTTAGCTAAATAATCGAATTCTTATATATCTATTATTCAATAACACGTGATTTTTAGCAATTATGATAATTATTTTGTTCGATATTTCCTAATTATGGGTTCTTAAATAATATTTTAAAAACATAATTATTTACATTAAAAACATGAGCATTTGCAATTAATTACGATGAATATATTTTCTAGTAAACAGTGATGTCAGTTAAAGACAGTTAAATGTAAAGCTATTCAATAGCAGAAAATATGTTAGACTTGTCCGTATAATATATTTCGTATAAACTAAGTAATGTAAGTTAAGTAATTTATAGATTGTTTTCCGTGATTTCATCGGGGACATTACATCGCAGTGCTTTTATTGCAGATATTTCATCTCGGAGATCTCATCGCAGGCATTACATAGCGGTGATTTAATCGCGAACATTTCATCGCTTAGATTTCATCGCGGAAAGTTCATCGCGGATATTTCATCGCAGACATTTCATTGCTGCATTTCATCGGGGACATTTCATCGCTTAGATATCATCGCGGACATTAAATAGCGTTAATTTTATGGAAGATATTTTATCGCGGACATTATTTCATGGTTCATATATGTGATTTTTTCGCAGATATTTCATCGCGGTTACTTCATTGCAATTAATTACCGGATATATTTTTATATTCTTTGCGCTGAATTATAGGAGGAATTTCTGAAATTCATTCTTCAATTTCCATTTCATTTTTTTCTTGTTCTAATTTAAGAGCATTAATGAATTTCCAAATCGATGGACAGGATAACAGATTTCGCTAAATATTTTTAAATTCAAAATTAGATCTACCATTCATCATCTCTAAAATTTAGCGCTGAAATAAAAGCGATGAGAGCGCAGAGTTGAAAAGTTCGCAATGTAATATTCGCGATGTAAGGTCCGCGATGAAATCACCGGGAACCCTTATAGACAGAATTTTCGAATGCTTTTACTTTTAAGAGTCTTTTATGTCTTTTAATTGTCTTATAGTAAACAAATTGACCAATATGCATTATAAGATCGTTCAATGTAAATTTAAATTTTGAAATAATTAAATATCATTTCTAAAATTTGAAGAAATGTAAATCACAAGTTATATTTTAGAAATTAATTTTTATTTTTTGTTAAGTTGTTTAGCTATTTTAAACATAGTAAAAAATACATTTAATAACTTTTGAGAAAAATAACTCGAAAACCATTAATTATTGTTAGCCCTAATCAATCGTATAATTCTTGTCGTTAAAAAAATTTGTGTCCTTTTTATAATACAGTTGTATAATATTTTTTTCCATAGAGTAAGACCTGTATTTAATTGTGAATTTTGATGTAAAAGTTAACTTGATTTTATGTGCGATTTGTTTAGTACTTCCGTAGTATCTTATTGTAATTCATTTGTCCATAGAGTGAAAAATTTAGTTACTCATAAAGCTTTGGTATTCTCAACTGGAACAGATAAATCCATTATTATTTGGAACTAAGAACTTTTTTCAAATAGTCAGGGTGGGTTATAATTTTTTCTCTTAGCACTAATATTCCATTTACATTCAGATGTTTTTTAAATTACTACTGTTTGGATTAAACTCAAATGATAGCAATGAAATTTTATACTATTTTGAATTATTATTAAGATTCATTTTACAAGTAATACATAGCTGAATAATAATATTGAGAATTGTCCATATGTTAAAATTTGAGTAAATATCACTCTAAATCTATTTACGTGACAAAGATGTTGAAGAATTCGATAATAATGCCATAGAAATAGATGACAAATAGATAAATACTCTAATACTGATTTATCAGTCTATCAAATTGAGTTAATTATCTTCTTTTAGACTATCCTGGGATTCAAGTCTAATACGCTTTCTAATCTGATTAACACATTGTGGTACAGGAGTTACAGTAGCTGTTTGTCGTTTCAACGTTTCAAATAATTATTCGATAATCAAAAGAAATATTATTTGTTTAAACTAATCCCAACGTCTTGAAAGGAATGGTAATACAGAAGCTTAACCCTTTGAAGGAATTTGATTTAGATTTGCTGCTTGGTGTTTTGATTGAAGAATATTTTCAACTTGATGGCCACAATCAGCTTGAGCAATAGCGATTAGGACTAGAAAAGCAAATATTTCAGTAATTTCTATACATATTTATACAAACATATTATTTATATAACTCAACAAACAATTATAACAATAGCAAGAGGTTTAAACATGTTAAATATTAGTTGACGTGGTTCTTATTGAATTTTTTAAAATATATTTTTTAAAAATAATTTCCAAAATGAAATTTTTTTTCTAACATGCATCTATTTATATATAACAATTTAGTCCGAGCATTTTTAATAAATTCTAATAGAAAATCATGTCACAAATTATATAGTACTAAAGTATAGTTGTACATGTTAGCATTTTGCAATTAAATTATAAATCATTTTACAAATCTTTTTAGATTCTTTCTAAAAAATATTTATAAAAAAAGTTATTATTAAAAGACCTACAATTAGGAAAATGTTATTTTAAATATCGAATAAAATAATTAACACAAATGCTAAAAATTACATGTTATTGAATATATAATTTAGATCAATACATGATAAGAATTTGATTAATTAGCTAAATTCTTTCGTTCAATCTGAATATGATATCTGGCAGATAGCGTGACAGTGTAGATACTACTCCATTGTAATGTTGATAAATTAACATTTGCAGAACTCTATATTCCGATATGTTCTTTCAAGGCAATATGCTGTGCACTTAGTGTTCTAAATATATTGTGTAACATAATCAATTTACCTGTTTCCGAAATAAGAAATACAATTAATAATATGAATAAAATTTTTGAAAACCCTATCATTTTAAATTTATCATGCCTAAAACTCTTGCTTTTGTTTTAATTTTGGTGCATTTGATAAGCTATATAAATAATACTTTTAAATAAATATTAATCGATTTTATTTAATCAAAATAATTTTTTCTAGTTCTAAGCGCTTTTGCTCAAGGTGGATCAAATAAAGATAATGTTCCTTCACCAAAGCGTGAAGTAGCAGCTCCATTTCATCCATTCATTACCTTTCCCTTTAAAAGGACAAAGAGCTGGTGGAACTGCTGGGGACAAAATTTGGTGGTGACCGCATTCCTGGTCCCCAACGGAAATAAATTATTCCGATGTTATTTATTAAGTTAATAAATGTATTTTTTCAAATAATATATTTTTATTTAAAATTGATTCGAAATTAATGAAATAATTTTTTACAGTTCGGACTATTTTTGCGGGAACTGATTTCAGTCAATCTGAGAACTTAGATTTTTTAGAAAAGCGAGCTACAGATGCTCCACCTACATTAATCTCAACAAGATAAACACCTTTATTTCCATTATTCACATTACGACAAGCACCTGAATTCGAAATGATCCCGGTGGTGGGGTTCGGCACTCCTTCCTTTTCTGGTCACTAAATTTTGTGCCTCTTAATATTCTCCTTATCATTACCAAATATTCAATTTCTTGTTTTTATAAATGAATAAAACCTCCAGTTTGAAAATATAAGTAATTTTTATTCAGTACAGAAGTTAAGTGCAATTAAGATTGTGATATACAGTCGCGGATCATTCAAAAGAGGACGGACGGTAAGCTTGATTCTTACTCATTGGCTTAACTGAGTTTTAATGTTTGCCTAAGCCGTGACCGATAGACAAAATCATTGGTTTGATCTGTTGAATGAACATATAGTCACTCAGAGAAAGACATTCTATCAAATTGTTTAGAATCATTATAAAAGAGATGTTTATATCATGCGCTATATTGAACCCGTTGGGGCCAATCCGTATACATTAACATTGGCGAAAACTCAATTGTAATTATTTAATTATATATTTAAAAACCATATGGATGATTGTGGAGCTGATCAGAGCCAACGCGAATCGACACTCTCTTTATGAATTGTGAATCTTAAAGCAAACTTTAATGGTTCAAAAAATTGGTTTAGTTCTACTAATATACTAAACAATTAAGATCTATGGGTAGAGCAGTAATGAGTCCGACTGTGACTCCTATTGTGAATCCATAGAGAATATGTGAATCCATTAAATAAGTAAAAGTATAAAACATAAAGTTTTGAATGAAAGCACTGATTAATGTGTGTATAAAATAGTAATAGCGAACACTTGATTGGAAAGTAGAGAGATTTTGTGGATTCGATATTAATTAATAATTCAATTGAATATTAGTTTACTTTTTTTATAGCTTTAAAATTAGTAAAATAGTAATTATTTTTACTGTAAATAGAAATTACAGGGTTTGCAAAAACATGTCTGGAAAAACATACTCTCAATTATGTTTTCTATGATTAGGAATAGTTTATTAGACTTATTGATAGCCAATATACCAAAAGGACTGATATATCTATGATTGAGTTCGATATTTCTGTTTAAATGAATTCATGAAAACTATAGAAGAACTGTATCTTTAAGGCGAATATTAAGTAAAGGCCATCGTCTCAATGGTTTGGCATTAAATTTTTTTGTTATAAAACTTTACACTATTAAGTGCATTGTAGATTAAATTGGCCACGATAAATCTGATTAAACATAGTGGCATGCAAGATTTTATTCAAAATAATTTTCATTAGGATATATAGTGATGATATGGACAGGAATATTTTACATCAATATATGATATACTGGGATCTTTTGAAAAGTGACATCCAGATAAAATATGATTACAATGAGATTAATAATTATAAAAAAAATTTAAAACTATAAAATGTCAATTTGTTCTGTTGGGACATCGCTTAAATTATTCTTTCTAAAAGTTTATGATAAGTTTTGATTAAATATTTAAAAACTGTTTACAATTATATGTCACAAATTTATAGATAAATATTTTGCACATATTATTATTTCATTGAAATAAGAAAATTTAAATTATGAAATGATTCAAATATTTGAATTTTAACAAATCTCTTTTTTGTTTCAAAATCAAAATCATTTTTAAATGGGGAAATATAGAAGTAATTTAACTACTTATTTTAAATAAAAGGAGGTCCCATATGCTGCTAAATTTTTCAATTTAAGCATAGATTGTTTAATTTGATGAACTTTTTCATTTTAAGCTAGTGAATTTATTTTCAAATAATTACCTACTAAGAGCCTTTAGGGTAGTATTTTACATATTCAAAACTTAGTAAATAAATTTTTATCAAAGACTTTATTAATAATTTATTGTATTTCGAGATATTGTATTTCGAGATTTTGTATTTCGATATTTTGTATTTCGAGATTTTGCATTTCGATATTTTGTATTTCGAGACTTTATATTTCGAGATTTTGAGTGAGTCCAGTTCTAGCAGCACGATTTCTATTAATATGATTCCATTGTTTAGAATTTAAAATTTTATACAAAAGATTTTTCAATAGCATAAATAATGATGATATGGACAGGAATGACCAGCCGATCCACATTCCAATAATTCCGCCACAATTATAGATCAAATCTAAGAATTCCATTTTTGTTGTTTCAATAAATTCCAGATTAAGACTGTATTTCGGAATTATATTAACGATTGTATTGTTATTACTATTAATATCGGAATAAGTGCTTAAAATATTCATATACTGTATGTCACAGCCATATGGACAATAGGCAGAACATTTAGGGATTATTTCTAAATAATATGGATTAAATATGTCCATGGTGATATTTGGACACACTTTATAGCCGAAATGATTCAAATCTCTCTTAAAACGAATGCCACTATAAATGGGTAAACAATTGTATGTTTTATTCGCCATAAAGTGAATACAATCGACGACACAATCGTCTCTTAAATAATTTTCAGTCAAGACATCGATATTATGTTCACTACATTTGATGCCTTGAAATGATTCGGATTTTCTAATAAAATAAGAATCAATTTTGAGATTGTTTACCACATCTTTGCGAAGTTCTTTATAATAATAGTAGTAGGGTGTTTTACCCCTCTCCAGTAAAATGTTATATTGAAAAAAGATTAATTTGTAATTAGAATTCATGTTTAGTTCATTCAATTCAATGACCAATATTTTAATGCTATAATCATTAACTAATGCAGTGATTTGATTCAAATAGTTTTCAGTAATATTTGAAAATAAATACAATTCCAAATTCATATTTCCAATTGATAATGATGAAAGTTGTACTATAGGTTCCGGACATTCGAATTTTGTGTCATTGGTTAATAGAAAATAACACTTAAATTTTAAGCTATCAATTCTTGTTATATATAAAAATCTTTTGATATCATAAGCAAATACTTTTCCCAAATAGTAATACATATATTCTGAATACGATATTAATTTCAATTTATTCATAGCTTTTACCTTTACTATGAAGTCTCTGACAAATATATCCTCTTTTCTATTTAAATCAATACCAATTCGTGTCTCAATTCTCATATTCGGTAATTTGAACCCATTTTTTACTTCGATTGCAATAATTGTGTTTCCATTGATGTAATCATTGAATATTTCAAATATTTGGTAAACCATTAGAGAAATGCAAATTAATGTAAATATATGTTTGATATTTAGAATAATTGATAAAATATTCATTAATACAGGTCTTAATGAGAGGTCCAATGTTTGTAAATAAGTTAAAAGTTTTTTAAATAAGTCATTAATCAGTGAAATAACAGAGAATCCCAACCACATTGAGATTAAACCACCGAATGTTGAAAGATATGCAATGAAATCAAGTTTTGGGATATAATTGTAGATAATATTGAAGTTTAATTGATTATGCACAATTAAGAAAATATAATCATTTTTCAATGTAATAATTTGACCAAATTCCAATTCAACATGTTTGCAATCAACCTTGCACAATTTAGTCAGTTGTTTTTGATAGTTCACAAATTTAACAAAACATTTTCCTATATTTTGTCTGAATTGATATTTTGTATTATTTTTAGTGATGTATTGATTCCAATAGAAACTGTCACCACATTTGTCCACTTCTAAGCGTTTCATATGCCCTAACATACAATCCAATTGTGATTTGGGCCACACATTGGTCTTAATGTTATTTCTGTAATCATAACAATTGGTCGCATAGGGTGTCGGCAGAAGAAATTTTGTTGACTTTTTCATTTTTAAATAATATCCCCTGAATATATCCACTGTTATGATATTGTTTTTCTCAAAATGTGACGGAGTATTCAATGGATGAATAATAAATTGTGCCCTCGAATAGTAAAGGACGGAAACCATAATAGAGTAAATAGAATTGCTTTGACTTTCATTTCCGTAGACATCGAGTGTCAGACAAACAGAATTCTCTTTATTGCGTTCGTATAATAAAGTTTGCCTTTTGTTCATTTCTACAAATTGGCTGCGATTATAATACTTATAGGTTTTCCTATCTCTTAAGCTAAGCAAACAATGTGTTGCTTCTTGGGGTCTAATCGGAACAGGTCCTTTACTCCCATCATCTTCGCGATTAAGACATACGGTAATCAATTGCTTAATTCCGAAACCATTTTCAATATCGATATCAATCACGTAATCATACTTTAAGTAATCATTAGTTAAATCATAGAATTGATAGAGAAATCCAATCAGAATTATAAAATACAGTTTGCTTTTAATCAATAATTTAAATAATTTAAAAATCATATTTATTTAAATTATAAATTATATTTTCATGTAATTAAAAATATTAAGAAATTAGGAACACTATATTTAAGCTGTAAATAGAAACTTTAACATTATCGAGAATAAAACTTGTTGTTATCCATATAAAATATACAATTTTATATTCAAACTATTATTATATACCAACTATATATACTAGCCTATTTTATTTCAACAGGAAAAACATTCTGATAACATTCACACACATAAAGAGCATCCGGAAAATCGTAGCAAAATATGAGCTAGGCTCGCGCGCGCTTAAGAAATTATTGTTGTGGTTGCAAATGCGTTCAATTTGATTGTCGAACATTCGAATCTAAGAATATTTATAAATTTTAAGTAATTATCTTTTATAATGGCTACACCATTGTCCGCAAGACAAATTATTGCTAAAAATGTTGTGCAAAATCAAACAAATTTAACGAATTTTGGGACATACACTCACACACACATAGATATTGTGCCCTTGGCTTTTAATCGTATAAGAAAAATAAAATAGACATCTTATATACTGTTGTCTATTGAAACTGGGTAATTTCAACTGTATTGTACACACACTCACACACATACACACACTCAAGCGTACACACAAATACACACTTACACACACACATACACACACACACACACAAACATAAACACAAATACATACACACACACTCATACACAGATACACACACACAGATACACACACACAGATACACATAAATACACACTCACACACATATTCAAACACTCACTCACACATTCACACAATCACACTCACTCACACACATACACACACATTCAGTCACTAACAAATGTAAACTCACATACACATCCTAAGCAATACGGGCAAAAAAATTTGCGTAGCAAATAATATGCTAATTTTATGACAACTAAATAAATATTAAAATTTCTTTTTCGAAAACTGCTAACGGGCAATATTGATCATTGTACTTTATTTAATTTTTTTATTTCAATCATCTTTTGAAGTGAAATTTTTATATTTATATTTTTAAATTATTATATTAGTTAATAATAATGTAATATTTGCCCTGTTTATTCTTATTTAATATTCTATTAAAATATTAATTTTCTTCTTTAAATTTATTAATATACAGTATATTTCAGTCTCATTTGAAAAATATTGATCGGAATATAATATAAATATAGAGATGTCGATTGTTAAAAACTAATAGGAAATTTTTTTCAATGGGATTCCTTTGGTAAGTAAAATAACAGATCTAAGAAATTTAAATTAGGCTTTGAATCCGGGTGAGAGTCAATAGGTGTCAAATAACTTTATAAAATGCATTGTAAACTGAATTAAAAATTTATTAAACATTTATTTGACATTAAAAGACGATAATCTACAAATTTTTTATAGCGACCGGGATAATTAATTTTATTGAACCTGAATTTTAAGATATTTTGCAACAGTGGTTAATTAATTGAATACAAATTAGTTTAATTATTTATTCAATTTTCATATAATCAATAATATATTTTAAATTAATTGTTAGAAATATTTAAATCAATATTATATAATTATATCTAAATTATTAATTTTCCTGAAAATTTTATAGTTTTTTATTTATATAAAGTTTTGGAAATTCAAAAATCACTTCGAGAGCCACCTTTACATACAATTCCATATATTATTCAGTTATAATGTTTATAATCAAAATAAAAATGACTAGAACTCAAACAGTGATATATGAATAGATGTTTCTTTCATATTTCAAATCATCAATGACCATTATATTAATTTACATATAATTAGCAAAAATAATGTTCAATATGTTTCACATCAATAATACAATTTGAACTGCTATTAAATAATATTAATATTTAACGTAAAAATTCATTCCAGAAATATATATATTTGTTTACTTAAACCTAAATAATAAATTTGATAAGTTTAAGTTTTTGAATCTTTTATCTTCATTTTCAATGTAATAGAAATACAATAATTTTATTTGAGTTTGAGTTTAAAAAAATTAAACATTAATATTGGATTACATATGGATAGTATAAAACGGCTTCAGAAGTAGTCCATTTTCGAATCTCCAAAACAATATATTGCACGATAATTCTCCAATTCATAAAAATAATCTAACTCTGGATTACTTATCAAAAAACTTGATTTAGAAAGAATAATCTAACATGATGATAGATTTTTTACATTTAATATTAATATTACGCGAAAATTCCATACTCTAAACAGCATTTAATAACAGTTCAATTTGTATTATAGATGTGATACATATTGAACAATACTTTTGCCCAATAAATGGAAATTTATATAAAGGTCATTGATGATTTAAAATATGATAGAAACATCTATTCATATATCACTGTTTGAGTTCTAGTCATTTTGATTTTGATTATAAACATTATTACTGAATAATA
>JAQFXN010002747.1:0-12060 GCA_034693365.1 Liacarus xylariae
CTTGGAAAGAACTGAGTCGAGAAATGATAATAAATAGTTTCAATTATTGTAATTTAGGGTTTGAACGAAACGATGAATTACTGAATCATAAATTATTGGACGTTCTGACCACAGGAGAGTTGCCGGAAACAGAAGAGGAGAAGACCGGTCTAACAGACAAAGAAGAAGAAGAAGAAACGACTGAAAGTTTAGATTTTACTGAATAAATTGTATAAAATTCTAATACTTTTAAGATAAGAATATTTGTTTAAAATTTAAATCAAAATATTTCAGAAAATATTCATAAAATGAAATTTTTTCTCAAATAATCTTTTTTTACAAATAATATGACATTTGAATTGTTTCTCATTAAACATAATAAAACACTTCATTTAACTTATCGTTACTTTCATAATACCCCATGGGGTTAACAGTGGTATTGTACGGGGGGTGGGGTTATTCACGGTTATTAGCCCCATGGGCTAAAAAAATCATCGTTTACGGTAAATATTATACAATAAACCAATGAATTGCAGAGAATTTCAATTTGAAAAACAAATGTTGAGAAACAATATTTAAATTAATTTTGATTTCTCTTTATTTTATCGATAAGTGCTTTAGTCTTGCGGTCGTCGACCATATCGGCCAAAGTGATGCTTTTGTTACCGCAGCCGACATAAGGACATCTCTGTCTGCGGTCGCCTTTGGCCTCCAAAACCCGTCTCAACTGTTCCCTATCGAACAGATGACCGCATTTCTTGTGTTTAACCGGTATTTCGATCTCTGTTTTGCTGAACGGATCGATTGGAATATGTGTTTGCTGTGAGTCCTCTATCTGTAGCTCTTCGTCCCCACCATTGGCCACATTATCGTTGTCTTCGGCGCCGAATTCGTCCAAAACGTCCAACAATTTCTTGTATTTCTCGTTCTCTTCGACTACACTATTGTTTTGTGCAGTAATTTCAGACAAATTTTTAGCAAATATTTCATCGATTTTTGTGTTCATTAATACTGAAGTGTTGTCTGAATTCTCGGATTCACTAATCAATCGACGGATCTATTGATTGGAAACAGAAATTCAGTTTTTGTTTTGAAATCCAATTGAAAGTCAAACAAAAATACAATACATTTGTCTCTGTTTTGACGGAAGCGTTAATACTGTTATCCAATTGTTGTCTGAAAGCAATCAATCGTTTCATTTCATCGCTCAGTGTTTGACTGATTTGAGTCCAATTCGAGTCATTCAGGAATTGGTTGTGTTTAGTGTCCGCCAGACTCAGGGCTATATTCACAGCTATGTCTTGGCCTAAGTTCGTGTAATCAATCAATTGCTGCGATTCTAACCTCTCCTGACTGTAACTCATGGCTCAATACAATACTATATCTATTGATTTGAATAACAAATGCAAACAAATATTTAACTAAATATTCAGTCAATAAATCAGTTTTAACAACAACTTTAAGCGCCTTTTCTTTGCATTCAATACATAATTAACGCAATTGTTTTCAGTTTAAATATGATTTTGATTTAAATATAAATTCAATGAAATTAATTGAAAATTATTATACTTTAAGTGATTTTCTTATTTTTATTTAATATTTATTCACTTTTATACGAATATTAAAGTAATTTATATGTATTTAAAGTTTTAAATCAGATTTATTTTAAAACCAAATATATTAACAATTTCTGGCGTAATATATGTGTTAAGTATTGCGCAATCGCTTGAATATGAAATGATGTAAACAATAGGAAAGCCCTTTAAAAGTCGATTTCATTCAATCATTTGCTGCAAAACATAAGTAAACAAAAGTTTTTTTTTCAAAAAATTTGTTTTGAAATCAATTGTAAATTAGTTTAACTTTAATTCAAATCAATAGACACTTGGATTGGGCAGAGATGGCGGAGAATATATTCCTATTTGTGCCGAATATCATAGGATTTGCGCGAATAGTATTGGCTTTGATATCGTTTTACTTAATGCCAACCAATTATGTTTTGGCCACAGGTTTCTACGTATTGTCCGCACTATTGGACGCTTTCGACGGTATGGCCGCCCGTCGTCTCAATCAGTCCACTAAATTCGGTGCAATGTTAGACCAGTTGACCGACCGGTGCGCCACTATGTGTCTGATTGTGGTATAAATTGAATTTAAGATAATTTTCAAATGAAAATAATTTGCGAAATATTTCAAAACTAAATATATTTGAGATAAACATAGGGAACAGTACATACAGAATACCAAACCCTTATAGTTGTTATCAAACCTTTTTTTAGGTATACGTAAAAAAGGAATTGTAATAAAAAAAAGACCCAGAGGTTAATGAAAATGAAATTATACTAAAATTACTTTTAATTCTTTGCTGAATATCTAAAGCAATAATTGAGTCAAACCCATACCTAATTATCACTGATCACACATCCCATGATGACTGTGCGGAATAAGCAAAAGCTTATCAGTTTTTTATAGTTTACTCTCAAAAGTATTTTTAAGCTTTTTTCCTGAATGACAACCACTTAATCAATATTAAAAAATATATTCCTTTCCACTCGTTTTTCTTATTGCTGTTGTGAGATAAAGGATATATAGATGTGTTTGCCTTCACTTAATTTATTCAAAATGTAGTCCTTATTCGCATTTTTCATGTCGCAGGTCTTGTGCACATTTTATCCCAGATATATGTTTTTATTGCAATTGTCGCTAATCATAGACATCGCCGGCCATTGGATTCACATTCAGACGAGTCTAATGTTGGGAAAGACAAGTCATAAGTCGTTTGATTTGAATGAGAATCCGATTATGCGATTGTATTACACTTCACGTCCGGTACTTTTCTTTATGTGCGCCGGAAATGAAGCATTTTATTCGGCCCTCTATTTCCTGCACTTCACGAGTGGACCAATCGGTGAGTCTTGTATTCAATCAAATGAAAAAATCACAGAATTTCAGAAAAAAAAATTAATTGAAATAATTTGTTCCAATATTTAAGTTCCGGTACTTAACATACATTTAATTCCATTGATTGTATGGATCTCTGGCCCAATAGCTGTGGTGAAGGCATTTATCAGTGTTTTGCACGCCTTTATTGCAGCCATTAATTTGGGAACAATCGATGTCTACGAAAGACAACAACTTAGAGAACAAAAGAGCGAACAAATCAGTGATAAAAAAGATTAAAATTTAAAAATAAGACGAAAAGATTTATTTTTGAGTTAATTTTTATTATTTCTAATAATTTATTTTTTTATATCATTTTGTTTTTTGACGCCAAAGATGTGTTTCAATTGGATTTGATTGTTAAAAAATTGAATCAAATTCACTATAATTTTATTAAATAGTATTCTTATTTTGAGCCTTAATTTTCAATAATTTTTTTTATTAATTTTTGTGAAAATCTTTAACAAAACATTTCTTTTTGTTGTTCTCTTGAATTTAAGTTAATTTTCTTCAACATTACATAAATTATTATATAAAATGACAATAAATTTCATAATAAATATCTAATAGTAATAAGAAATACAATACAATTGTAGACAATATTTAAGATATAAGTTATAACTTAAGTGTTTTTATCTTTAAATTGAAAAAAAGAGAAGTAAATTGTGTTTTCTGTCCAATTTGTGTTCAAATAATAATATATTAAAATTTAACTTAAGAATCGAAATAAAACAGAAAAAAAGCTTTTGATTAATGAGTATTGAATAGACTTTACAAAAAAAAACGAATACAAATAAATTGTGTTTTTATTTATTTAAAAGGAATGATAGAATTTTAATTTGAATTTAATTGACTAGAAATGTGAGGAAAAAATTAATATTTAAATTTAAATTAAATAAAAAAATCTATTGCATAGTCTTGTAATAAATGTGTTTTTCTCTTCAAATAATTTTAAGGAATAAAAATTTAAATCTAAATCAATAATAAGAATGATTTTCCAAACTATTAATTACACATAAATTTAATTTTTTAAAACAACTCAATGATTGAGAAACTGAACAAAACTAACAGGAAATACGCCGCGCCTTTCCGGCTGACCTTCGATGACCCCTTCCATCCACTCGTCATCGTCGGTAATATCATTGACCACCACAAGTATCTCTCCCCGTCTGAAGGCTAACTCATCTTCTCTGTCGGCCTCACAATCATATAAAGCCAAACAACGTCTATGTTTTAAGCCTTCGTTTCTCTAAACAAATTCAAAAAGCAATTCAATTGATTTGTGCAAAAGAAAGGAAAGCACATAAATAACTAGGCTATTGGGTGTTACCACTACTACTATATTTGATCATTTTTATAAAACAGATATTTTTTTCAAATACTAACAGATTTCATGTTTTTTTTGAGTGAATTTATATTAAATTATATCGAATTCATTCAAATGGTTTTAAATTCTGTTGGAGTAATGAATTTTAATCTGCAGTCACTTTTGAAAATATTCTGTGCTATAAATCAACACTAAGGCTGACTTATTTGACATAAAATATCAATCAATATAGTGCTATACCTTTCGCGGCGGCGGCACAGGAACTAAATGCGAACGATTGGCACAATCTTCGGATTCGGATGAAATCGAAGGTAAGCTCTCTATAGACTGACCGTTGCTCAGTCTGTTTGGGTCGTTGGGTGCGGGAGGAGGAGCACAGCGAGGTCTTTGGACAGAGGCATAGAGTTGAGCACTTGTTTTATTATTGTCGGACACGAAGACAGAGACTGATTGAGGATTGGTTTTAATGCTGGGAATCGGTTTATTTTCGTGACCACCGGTGCTGTCATTTGTGAGATCGACTGAATAGTTCCGCCAATGACTTGTATTGAGTCCTTTAAATGCTGTTCCCGAGTCGGATGCCGTTCGGATATGACTTTTAGCTAAAGTACTGTTATTACTGCCACTGCTATCGTCGTCTTTGGGTGGGGGCACAGGTGCTGAACGTTTTTTAATACTATTTCTGTGTTGAGCCGACAGTATATTCACTGTCTTGACGTTCGGGGGTTTGAAGCTATCGCTCGATTTACTGGAAGGCGATTCACTGCCGACGACACTCGAAGGCCGGGAACGCCTGTCGATTGGAATCTGTTGTGAATGACTTGCGTTGTGCTTAAGAATTGGTTCGAAACGGGAATAATTGAAATGTTTGTGAATTTTTGTTTTAATAAATAAAATGTTTGAAACAAATTGCAAGACATAAGACATGCGTTACTCAAGAAGTCTATTGACTACTGGAAAAGGAAATGAAAAATTGAGCCAAGAATACCGAAGAGAAGGGTAAGCGATCGTAGCTATAGAAGTGTCTATAGTTATCACCGGAAGACATATAGTGTCTGTGCGATCGGCGCCACAGTTGGGCGCCATTAATCAATTTTTTTGGATTATCGTTAGTGCCGTTCACTAACCATTCGGTGGAATGTATTCCCGCTTTTGTTAACTAATTATTTAATCAAATGTAATGTAACGGACATTAAGTGTTGTGAAAATAAAACTATCGATTCGTATGAATCAGAAAATAGACTCGAATTGTGAATAAAACTAAATGGAATTAAACCATAGATTAAATATACCTTATCTTCGGTGATGTCGTCATCGCTGAAATCAGTGGACGGGTCTTCCGACGGCTGAATACTCAGATCGAGACAAACGTTTTCGAACAGATTCTTCTTATTTTGTGCCGCACTTTCCAACTGATAATCAAATCGAATAAAAACAAAAAATCAATTTATTCCTCAAATAACAGACTAATGAGTGAATGCATTGAATACCAATTCAATCAAATGGTGATTATGTCTCTCTTTGGCCAAATCGAGTGCTGTCTTCCCCTCATTATTCTTAATATTGATGTTAGCGTTGGAACGAAGCAATAGTTTCATTGATTCACTTTTGTTATAATAGACGCAGTAATGCAGTGCTGTATTGCCCTCTTTGTCCTCATTATTCAAATTAAGACTGTTTTGAATGAGAAAGTCTACGATATGCAGATTAGTCCCGTCCTCTTGTGCTATGGCGTAGTGAAGTCCCGTCTCATTGTTGATACTGTCGGGCAGAACCCAAGTCAGGTCCGCCCCCTCAGCGAACGCCTGCAATAGCAATGCCAGGTGTCGGGAGAGGACCGCGTGCTGTAGTTCTGCTCTCAGATCCGATTCATCACTACATGTTTTGATTATATATTTCCTATTTATATATTTCGCGCGAATAAACTCATTGCGCACATCCATAGAACTGGTAGGCGTGGGTTTGGCCGTCGGCGCTAATGTCGCTTCCATTATATCGTTAAAACCACTATTACTCATGACTCGGGCCAAAAGTAACTGTGAGGTCCCGATGTTGTCAAGTGTTAGCGACTGGATTCGGGACACGTGTACTCCCATTTCGCGGTGTATTCCCGAACACTCTATGCACTGATTAGTTAAACATTTGAGATATTAAAACAGATATTCACAGAAATCCAAATACAATTTGCGAATATTTTATTGGGAAAAGCTCTTATTATTTATACCCTGTCTTAATCAGAGATTAGGGCCAAACTAATTAACTTTTAGCGCAATTCAATAGAATTTATAAGAAGTTGAATAATATTTTCGTGTTATTTAGCAGAATATTCTTTATAACTATAATAGTCAGGGCTTATGATGTTTATATGTAATCAAAGGGTATTTTGAATTTCAGTTCACTTTCCAACTAATTGTGTCATAGAATGGGAGCACAAATCCATAGACTCGGCTCATATGTAAAAGACTAGTTTAAAGACAATAGAAAACAAAATATCTAACCGTTAAGACACCAAAATTGGTTGAGAGCCACGTCGGGTCTTTAGTTGAGTTACAGTCAACGCACCGGTCATTTCCGGGCAGTTTCTGGACATCAGCTATGATTGTTTGCTGTAATTCTCTTAGACTTTGTGTTTCGAAGCTATTCTGAAAAGTCCGGTCAGTATTGGTGGCCAACGCGGGGTTATTGTTGTCGAACTCCTTCTTGAGCGCCCCCTCCTTGCAGTTGACCAGAACCGAAGTCCAGGCCTCCGTCTCGTTCTCGTCTTCGGTCTGGAAATGATAGGTTCGGTTATAGGATATCAAATCAAAGGCCTTCTTGTCTTCGGGAACCGCTTTGATCTGAACCGTCAAGAGATTGACTTTTGTCGGCGACTTTGACTCATCCGAATGGTATATATAGAGGAAGCCATCCCTGACCTCACACTTACGCTTTTGCCACACCTTAACCCGCATTTTGCCCTCAGATTTCTTAAGCAAATGTCCCGCTTTGGAGAAGCCGTAGGTCTTGTTTCCCTGCATTTGATGCAAACTATAACCACTGGTCACTGATTTTGCGCTGTCTTTTGCAAACAAACTATTGAGCCCTGGATTCAAAGTATCCTTGGAATTGACGCTTTCGGGCAAATATCCCTTCAATTGTGTCCTCAATTCCAACAGGTCTTTCCTCTCGTCCTCTTGTTTTTGTCTAATTTTATGCAATTTTACCGCTAATTCAGTGATATATCCGTTAAAGTGTTCTATAGTTTTCAATCCGTCCCTAAAATAGTTGGTCTGTGCGTTATAGTACTCAACCAAATGCTGGAGCAATTCGACCCCCTTTTTGGTTTTGATTTCGTTAACTTTGATTAAATAGTCGCACATTTGCAACTGAAACAGTTTCCTCTCTCTGTCCATCTCTTCGGCAATCTCTGCGCCACTGATCTCTGTCCGTATAAGTCCCGCCTCTTTCGCCTGTTGTTTCTTCTCTTTTTCGATTTTACTAATTTTGGTCTCGTATTCCTTCCACGCCTTATCGAACGGCTTCTTAATGTCTCCCTTAACACCCCTGAGGTCTCCTTTGAGCACAGTATCCAATGGAAACATAATAATATTGTGCAGGTTTTGCATCTAAAACAACAACAAATAAAGAGAAATTTCCATCAAATACTGAATTTCTAAGATATTTCAAACTAAAAACAAGAATTGAAAAAGAACTGGTCCCATTTTTGGCTACCTTGCTGGCGTTTAAGCTACCTTGATCACAACTTAAGAGCGAAGATTCTGAATAAAGCACGAATGAACACCTTTATATTCATGTTAGATAGGGTTCAGATTTGGTTACCTATTCTCATGTAGTGATTGCATGAAATATAATTATTATCTTGGGAGATTAATCTGGTAGCATTGCTGCCAAGATTTGCGCATGTCATCGAATTGACCAACTAAATTTAATTAGAGACCTCGAGTAGAAACTAACCAATCAAATGTAGTTATAGTGTAAAAAGTATATAAAATAAGCGCCAAGTTTAAAGTTTGATCTTTGCTAGGATTATTATTATCATTAAATACTGTATTATATTTTTGAAATCTGAACTCAAAGTTGTGCTGATTTTAAAAAATGTTACAATAATTTATTATTACATTATGTAATAATGTGCACAATTACAAAAAAAGCCAATGAAATAACTATTTGTTTTTTAACAATTATTGAAACTATCAGTCTATTAATAAATAACTATATTTCTATGCCCTGCTTATTATTATGCTTTTAATGAAGTTATTAAAATAAAATTTTTATTTTTCTGAATATTTTAAGTTCAAATTTAATTAAAGAGATCATTGAATTCATTTAATACCAATTTATTTTAATTATACCGAAAAAAGTAAATCAAATCTAATGTAATTCAAAAACAAAAAATATATAGTTTTGGCCATTTATCCTTGCGCAACCTTTTTAAACTATTCTTGTAAAGTGTAATAGTAATGTTGAAAGTGGTTTAAATTTAAATAAAAAAAATTTTATGCAATCTTAACTTTTAGATTCTTTAATCTTCCTGTTTAAAATATCAGAAAGCTCAATAATTTTATTCAAGTTTAATCCAAGTTAAACTAAACATTAATATTAGATATAAAAAAACATAGATCGATTAAAAGGTTGCACAAGTATTGCAAAAATAAATGGCCAAAACTTTATATTTATTAATTTTATTTGTGTGCAATGTATTAAAATAAAATTGTAATAAACACTCTCTCAAACACTTGTAATATGTCTAATATATCATCATTTACTACAAGTTTCTGAACAGAACTGATCTTTCATTTAAACACTGTGCGAAATCAAACTTTTTGTGCAAAACAATTAAACCACTTGTGAGAATTTGAAAATAATTCTCGACACCCCGGCTCTGGTAAATGAAGGAGTTTTGTCTCTTAATAACCTGTTGTCTGTAATAATTAAATAACTCTTAAAACGAATAAATAAAAAATATATATGACTTGAAAACAATAATTCAATAATTAATTCAGGATTTTATTACATAACAAGAGCTGTAAAGAAAATCTGTAATGAATAATAATAATGTTTTGATGAATTTTATTATTATTACTAATTGTTCTTTAAATAAAAATCTCTTGTAATCCAAACCCAATTAGAATCTTAAATGACAAATGATTTTCTCTGAATAAGTAATACATTTTTCCCCTCTTCTATATTCTGTAAAAACGCATATAAACTTCAAACTAGTTTTACAACATTTATATTCTGATGAGAAAAATATTTCCGAAACTATAAAAATTATGTGAAGTTTTATTATCCATTCCTTTTTTGGTTCTCATAGGCACAAGAGGTTTACGAAATATATATATACAGTTTAAGAGCCAATAATTGAGATCATTAGCAAAATTCTCCAATAAATTAGTTTAAAAAAATTAATTGATTTCTAAATGTCTTTTTTCTCCACTTCTCCACTCTTTTAATAAATGTGTTTTACCCTTAAGTTAGAGTATATTATAATTTCTAAATTATAGTAAAGGTTTTCTTTTATATTTTGTTTTTCGGCCAAACTTATGAATATTTTTGTTTTGTCTTTTGCCGGTTATAAACAATAAATCCGAAACACGAAAAGGAAGTGATTATAGGAATAGAATGAGAAATAAATGATAACTTGAAAGGAACGAAGAGTTTGCAAAAAGTTTTCCGAAACATAATTTGTAACAAAAATAGAAAAATTATTATAAATAAAACAAAAATCTTTTAATCAGTGTATCAAAGGTCACATTAACTAATAGAGAGTTATGTGGAAAATGTTATTAATCTTTAAATTGATTTAAAGCTTGAAATTTCAATCTTATGTTTATCTGATTTTACAGTTTGATTATATCAATTGACACAACTCCTGTGTCTGTCTGTCAACCAATCAAATACTCGAATAAATCTTTTCTTTATTTTCGCAAACGTTTTCATATTATAAGTCTTTGAATGTCAAATGAAATTACAAAACAAGAAATACGAACCAAAGTCTTCATAAGCGCTGATAACTCTTTGGTAACGATAGAGAATTTAATAAACGCTGCGCCGATGTCTGGCTCCTGATCTTTGGTCATAGCATTGGCGCCCAATCTTTCCAATGCTTTTGATAGATAGACTTCATTATCGATATGAGCTATAAATTACAAAACGAATAAACAATATTGTCATCAAATCAATAGTCAATTATTTATATAACAATTGGATAATAAAAAAAATAATAAAAAGATTGTTAAATAAATTACTTCTTTTAAAATTCATATTTGCTTCCAATTCATATGATATGAGAGAACATTAAACAACAGATTATATCATTAGATTGTTATTTCAAATAGTGTTTATCGAATCCAAACAAACATTTTGTAATATAAATAATGGGAAAACAAATAATTGTTTTAAAGTAATTTTTAAAAAACAAAATCTAAAATAAATGATTAAAATCTTTCGCATCACTGATAGAGTGATGGTTTAATAGAGTAACAAAATTATAGGGAAAAGGATTTTCTAATCAAAAGATAAATATAAGTTCACGAAAACAAAGTCTTATTTCTTGTTTTTTATTATTTAATTTAAAATAAAAACTATTGATTCAAAAAAAGAAAAAATTCAATTACAGGAAGAAAAGGAGATTTAAAAATAAAAAATTTTGATTGAATTTAAGCTAACATTAGATAAGTGTTTATATTGTCGTCCATTAAATGCTAAACTCATTTAACTTAAATGTAAGGAAAAAAAACTAAAATAATAATAATCATAACAAAAGCAAAAAACAATTTAATAATTAATTTGAAAGCAAAGAATTTTTGTTTTGTTTTTTGTTGACATTAGGAGAGAAACAAGTTTTCCATTAGATTTTAAACATAAGAATTCTAATTAATAATTGATGGCTAAAGAAAGAGGTAATGCAGATATGCCCAGAGCAGAGATGCAGACACTTCTTGTTATTATTTATTATTATTTACGAGAAATTGACAGATTGTTTGCTCGAAATTATAAGACAATCGAATTCCTCAATACTTAAATACCTGTATCTGTCATTGAAATCCATTCAAATGTGTTAATAATTATTGAATTTCAATACGTCATTGCATACAAATTATCAGCGATAATAAGTCTAAATATGAATCGATAAATCGGTAAAATTTCTGGATAATTGCTATCTTAAATCTAGGAAAGCATTGAAAATAAGCTAGCTACACTACAATGAGATATTGCAAATAAATTGCTAGGCAGTAATGATATTTCAAACAAGCTAGTTAAACTATAATATTAAAAATAAGCTAGATATAAACTCAAGATATATTTAATCTATCCAGATAATACACTACTTTCATATTGTTTCGCTTTATTTTATATTTTTTAACTAATTAGTGACCGAAAGCTTTATTGTAATACTAAATAATTTGAAATATAAATTTTGTTATAAAGAGTTTCTATGAATTACTCAGTTTTTATTTTAAACTAATTTATCACTGATTAATCAATAATATAAAATAAAACCACTAAATAAATCTTATATAAACAAACATTTAATTCATAAGAAAAAAAGTTATCAATATATATAGATGATTTAATAAGATGTGAATAATTTTCTGAATACGAACTTAGAAACTAATACCACCAATGAATCGTTCATAAATATTTATTATGAAATCAACACTGGTTGTAATAGCGTGGATGATCCTGTTTAGAAAAATAATAACAGAATACAATATAATTAAATTAATTTTTTTGACATTTTGTTATTTAATTGAATATAAAAAATAATTGGCATTTAATTAATATATAAAATGTTTGATAATTTCGCGAAA
>JAQFXN010002748.1:0-12059 GCA_034693365.1 Liacarus xylariae
TATTTTCCCGGAAAATGGGAAGTTCCGGGAGGGAATTTATAGGGAATATTCCGGGAGGGAACTTTAGGTCGAACCCTAAATATATAGCCTTGCTCATTTGACAAGGATGCATTAATTCAACCTTCACATCAAGTCGAAAGGATATTCTTGTGTTTCAATAATATTCTTGATGATTTATAAATAGTTGTTTGAAATTTTAATATTTATATTGTGGACAGGGATTGGATTTAATTGTTTTCAAATTCGCTGATAAGCCCTCAGATTAACAGAATATTAATAATCAAATTGAAAGTGAATTTAAGAATAAACTAATGATTCAATGAATTCTGAATTCGTATGTAATTTATGTTTTGACTCAAACTTTTCAAAATCACATGTTTTTGAGTTTGAAATGAATGTAAATATAAATAAATAAATGTTTTTTAAATTCAGACTTTCCATCAAAACAACAGCAGACTTAACAACAGCAACACGTGATCAGCACTGAAATCATACACAAACACAATGTTATACTTACCCACTGTTGACGACTCCCAATCCACACAACGACAGGTCCAACTCCAGGTCCACCAGATTTTTGCCCCGAATCCGCGCAGTCCTAATTCGGGGTGCGCGGGAACAATAAAAATAATTAGTTTACATTCAAATTAAATAAAAATAACAAAAATATTGGAAAATCAGTTCCACTATATTGTGCACACAATTACATTAGAAATAAATCACAACAAGACTCAATCAATTTTATAATAACTCCTAATAGTTATTTTTATTAATTAACATTTCAAATGGAATTTTTAAAAAATACAAAAACAATCAAAAAAAAGCTCCTATTTAAAAATAACACAAATGATTATATAGAAAATATATATAAATGAAGTTTAATCAAATTTTAATGATTTCTTGAATATTCCAAATTCTTTACAGATTCCACAAAAGTATTTTTCAGATTCCATAAGTGCTTTGGCGTCTTCGACACTAAGACTTGCATATTTTGGCAAACATAAATGGTGAAACCAACGACCACAACCACCATCACAAGCGATCCAAAGGGGAGAAGATGACGGAATCTTCTGGCAGCGCTGACAAAATGTACTAAAAACGTATTTTAGTTGTGACAACTTTTTAGGGTCAGTGATTTCTCGAGTTTTTTTAGTCGGTGGAGATTTGTTTGGTGTAAATTTTATCGGATCATCGGATCGGATACTCAATTTGTCTTTTAAGACTGGAATTTTGGATTTTGTCGGCGTCTTAACTATTGCGGTAGTTTGCGTTTGAGACGAAGTAGAGGGTTCACTGATTGGAATTTTTGATTTAGTCGGCGTTTTAACAATTGTGGTAGTTTGGGTCTGACCAGAAGTAGAGGGAGCACTCAAATCTTTAGTAAGAATGCTGCCAAATCCAGAACCACGTTTGTTTCTTTCTTTTAGCGCTGAGATCATTTGACAGGAAAAATATAATTATATAAAATAATCTAATATATAGGATTTACATTTTGGTTTTTCAGTAATTCGAATTTGTTTATTGAAAATATCTGCTAATTTCTGACGTCGATATAGATTTTGTATATCAGATTCAGGGATGTCGACTTCATATAATTCTTTTAGTTGTTCTTCAATGTGTTTTGGATCATTATATGGTATTGACGCCTGTAGTTCTGTGTCAGGTATTGCATCACGTTTTATACCATTTTCAGTGAGAATTCCAGAAAGTTCAAAGCCTTTCTTTAGCCAATCTGGTGTTATTTTCTTATAACACTTTCTTAGAATTTCAGCCAAACTCGATTTCGTTATTTCCTGTTCTTTATTTCTTAATTTTTTGACAATTGAATCGACAACTGCTTTCAGTGGTCCAAAGAAATTACGATCCAATGGTTGAATCAAATGTGATGCATGACTCGGAAACTTAAGAAGACTGATATTATTCATTTTGGCCAACTTTATTACTTCAGACCCAATGTGTGAAGTGTGACCATTGAAGCATAATATAATAGGACCGGTATATCCGACTGGTCTATGAGTGATTGCTTGAGGGATGAATAGGTTTTCAAACCAATCAACAAAGAGTACAGATGTAATCCATCCGGTTTTGTTTGTACGATAAAAGCCATAATCCCATGATTTATAGTGACCTGGAATCGGTTCGGCAACATTTCGATATATTATAAACGGTGATAGAATATCACCAAATGCATTTCCAGCAAAAAGTACAGTCGAATATTCTTTCACTTTTGCAATGTGAGCAGAATATGCATTTCTATCTCCTCTTGGTGTGATTACAAGAATTCGTTTTGGGTCGAGACAGAATCCTGATTCGTCGCAATTGTACAATATTTTAGATAAAGTGCGTCTATCGTCTTCTTTATGAATATCTAATTTTGTCTCTCCTACGACTTCCTCGAATAAATCGTAGAAATCATCCAATTTTGTCCGATTTGCGCCTTTGCGACGAGAAGAGTCCAAATATCTATTCAAACGAAGGCCTAGTTTGTCTTTGTTTAGCTTAACAAATCGTTGGGCCCAAGACTCTGATGGTCTTACTTGTCTCAATTCGGATTTAGTTTGCAAATATTCAAAAGCAATACTAAATAAATGGTATTATATATTATATATTATATGTATTAAATTATCGATTAAATACTTAATAAGTAATTCATATGTCAAAGGAAATCCGGCTCTTGCGTACAATATACACAAATCGATTAATACTAATTGGTCTTCTGGACCAAATAGTTCAGGTCTTCCACCGGATTTCTCAATTGGATTGTCTTCAATTATGGCTTTTAATCTATTCGTAAGTCCATTCCTGTCTACATTCCATTTTGAAGCAATTGAATTAACGGAAATAATTCTATTTCCTCTTTCATTAGTATTGAATCCAATATATTTTCCGGTTTCGTCCGTTTTTAATCCATTCAAAGCTATAAATTCATCTATAGCTCCTTTCATTTGTTCCAAATCTTCGACATGTGAAGTCGAATAGACTTTCCTTAAAACAATAAAATTCTATTTAAAATCAATTGTATAAATAATGTAAGTTAAAAATAATATATATTTAATGAAAATTTTTATTTGTCAAAAATTTATATCAATTTATTTGTGTTGATATTGAATTATAATGTAATATTAAGAGTTCGTATGTTGGGGTGGAGGGTACATGACATTTGCCAAAACTATATATCATATTATTTTAAGTGATATTGAATTATAATGTAATATTAAGAGTTCGTATGTTGGAGTGGAGGGTACATGACATTTGCCAAAACTATATATCATTTTTATTGAGATACGAGTTTTTATAATATTAATTAAATTTTAATAATAAACTTAATTTTTAACAATTTTAAGAAATGCACAATATAGTGGAACGATTAACAAAAAAATACCTTTCTTAATCATTGAATTCTTCGGTCTTCAGGGGGTCAGGTCTGCGGTCACAATATAGATGAGGAACTGATTTTGTATTCCTTACCTTAATTTTGTCCCACATTTAGTCCTCAAATCCATACTTTTCTCTTTTCTTTCTTCTCTTCATTTGGTAGAAAACAATTTAAATAACTTTTTTCTCACCTCTTTTGGGACATTTTATTAATTTAAATACAATTAACACACAATTAAATCAATTATTTAAAAGTTTGTAAACAATTGCCAAACAAATGACTAACGTTTGACAAATGTTTGCAAATAATTGAATCAATTGTCTATTAATTGTTCCCTAAAAGTGCCGAATTCAGCCCCCAATTCATAATTAATTAATTAAATCTACCAAATCTGTCAAAGCCCCCAACCCTTTAATGTGTAACGTTATATCAGTATTTAGATTACTATTATAGAAAACCATTACAATAAAACCTCATTAATAAAAATAATTGTATTATTAATCAAATAATATTTTTATAATTTATTTATAATTTTTATTATATTGTGTTAAGTATTTGTAGATTTTTAATAAATTAATTTGTGCTTTAAATTAGATCTAATCAATAAATTGTTTATATGTTATAATATGTCGGTTCAGTGTTGCTGTTGTTAAGTCTGCTGTTGTTTTGATGGAAAGTCTCATAATAATTTAAATAAAATAATTAAATAATAGTTTTATTAATAATTAATTTGAATTATTTATATATAATATTGTCTTCAATTGAATGAATGAAATGAAAGCAAAATGTTTTGTATAAACAAATCGATTATTAGTTCAAAAACTAATTATAATTTAATAAAACATTTGATTGCAATCCAAAAGAGGTTTAAATACTTCACCGAATCAGATGTCGAGCATAAGGCCATTACTACCCGCTATTACCCGATTCGGCCAAATGTGCCCCGAATTGGATTCGACCCATACTTCAACCCAAAGGACAAATCAATGACTAAATCGGATCCAAAGAAATCGCGAAAAGAAATGATTTCGAAAGCAATGAGTGTTTACTTAGAAAATGCACAGAAATACGACTCCTTTATCAGAGAACAGGACGAGGAGTTCGAAACCGGCAAAAGACATTTGGCCAACATTTTAGGGGTTGAGGTCTCGAATATGACACAAAAGGATATCGACGTAAGTGTCAATGAATTTGTCCAAACATTTGATCGATTGTTGTGTCCCTCAGGAGGGCATTGAATACCTGATGCCTTCGGGACTCTTCTCGAAGAGATCCCGGCCTCAGATGCGTCCGCCCAAAGACATATATCCGCGCAAAAAGGAGGCGCAGTTCGACATCGATGGCCGACCGTTCAATTCGATGTTCTATACGGCAAAACCCAACTTCTATGAGACCTGTTATGTAAGCCCTGTCTCTAATTTGTGGTCACTTTTTCTAAAATGATTTGATTCCTAAATAGCAAATCAGCGAATATATGGAGAAATTAAAAGATTTTGAGGACCGACTCATTCGAAAGGGTGTGACTACACCTCCAGACGACGCAAAACTGTAATTGTTTTCCCATTGAAAAGACATAATTTATAATTATAAGCAATCGTTTTATTGTTTTTATACTTAACTCCAGAGACCTTCAGGGCTCGGATTGGCTCTCATATCAAGAAATGAAGCAAAAACTTTTGGAAGGATTCGACGAAAAAACATATGAGAATCTGATCGCTGCCTTTGAACGACTCTATTCTCATCCGTACTCTAAAATAGCAAAGGATTTCATTGTTGAGTACAGAAAAGAAGTGAAAGCAGTCACCTCTCAAATGGAAATCCCGGCCCTTATGTATGACGAGAATGGAAGACCTTATATGAAAGCCAAAGGTTGTACAATTTTTTCGTTTTGTACTGTTTTTTATTTATATTTCTTTATTCTTAAGGATTCAGAAAGTATTGCACCGCATATGTTGTCGTTCGCGGGAACGGCACCGGAAAAGTAGATATAAATGGAAAGGATTTACTGTATTTCGAGTTCTATCAGGACAGGTAGTTGTCTATTAATTGTTTACACAAAAGAATCAATTATTGTCTGCATTAGAGAGCAAGTCATGTCTCCCTTGGCTTTCTGTGGCCTTCTATTCAAAGTAGACATAGAATGTGTTACAATGCACGAGGAGATGACCAAAGAGTGGAGTAAAGATTCTCCGCCAAAGGGTTGGAATGCTGTCCATGGCTGGAGACCATTGGGCACCACTGCACAGGCCGGGGCTATTCGGTTAGGCCTATCCCTTGCACTCAGGAGTTTTGTCGACCAAAAGACTGTCGAAAATATGAGATTAGGTTTGAATGTATTCCTAATATATAATTGATTTTCTAAATAAATTTTATTTAAACCCACAGCCGGTCTATTGACACCTGACATAAGAACTCGCGAACGCAAGAAGTGGGGTCAAGAGGGGGCGAGAAGAAAGTTCACCTGGAAAAAGAGATAGATTTTCATTCTGTTTTATTATATATTAGACTCAAATTAAAAATTTTCAAAATAAAATCCATAGAATTTCTAAAACATTTCATTTGAATTTTTCATTTTTAAACAAGAATTCCTGAAAACCAAAGACAAATAGATAAAAGTCGCTAAAATATATCCCTTTGATTGAAGATATGTTATCTCACTTTATATGAAGTAACAATACATTCAACAAAATAACACAAATCTTCATTATTAACCAAAAACTGAATTACGACCAAAAAATAAGACATTTTTATATCAGAGAGTACTCTCCCTACACCCCTGGCTTTTTAAGATTTATCAGTACTAATGGATAAGTATTACAGATGTACTGTAGACGACGTGGCGTTTTATAAGTTTTAAACGAAGGAAATGAGGTTTATTAACGGCTAATACTAATGAGTTTAACTCAAAACATGTCCAGAAATTGTGGACAGAAAACTAAAGTGTGTGGCAATTCCAAACTTACCGGAAAACAGAGGCAATCCATTGCTCATCCGTACCTTAGCACAAAACTCGTACCCTATTATTAATTACAAAACAACTCAATTCTCTTCAAATTCATAAGTATAATGAATTTAAAATCTAGTATTAATTGGTTTTCCGCTATGATCTGAAAAATCTCCAATTGCTATGAAAGGCATTGTCATAGAAAATCATCTATCATATATTAAATTCACTGATTTCTGAAATTATAAGTTCATATATTAAGTATAAGTTGAAAAAATATTAAGGGCTTATAAAAATTGATAGATTTTAGAAAAAGTCAATATTAAAGTTATAGTAAGGGTCATTAGAAATATAAAATTAATTACATTATAATTTTTGAATTGCTCTTTCAGAGTATTCAGTCGGCAGCGGAAAACCAAATAATACTAGATTTTATATTCATTATAATCATAAGATGTAGGGATCAGTTAACTATATTACCCGCTTTGGAAACATTTTGCTCACCAAAAGTCAGTATTTTAATCCTGAAATATGCCAATCGTATAAATCGGACTCAATTTAAATCTTTAATTTAATTGTAATTTTTTTCGAAAATATTACAAATTTCTAAAATACAATAAAATTGAAAAAAATATTTAATAATAAAAATAAAATCCATATTAATATTCAAGTGATTATCCAATCATTTCGAACATATCTAGGAATTGTGTGATTTGTGTGAAGAAGTTCTGATAGGGTTGGGGTAACTCTTTGGCGACGACTTGGGCCACATTAACCAGAATGTGTTCCATTTTCTCCCGAATAACACTTTCCTCAATAAATGGCGAAAATAAGTTCACAAATAGGGTTACTATTGCTTCGGGAATGGCTTTAATCCATCCTTTAATAGCTCTGACGAGTGTTGCGATCGGTTTTTGTTCCAAATGTTTGGACTTGTGGTCCGACGGATACGAGTCGTCGATTTCATTTTCGCCCACTGAATACTCGTGTCTTTTGGCGAATTTTTCTTTTCCATTGACTCCGACTATTGTTATTAAGAAAAATAAAGCGAAAAACATCGACAAATAGCGAAACATTTTTGTAAAATTTTTGTGAAATCTTATCGAAAGTGACACGTCTTTAAAAATTACTGTAAATTAAATGTTAGTTAAATGAAAATCTGTTCTAAATTTAAAACTTCTTGAATTACTTAAACCCAAATGCTTTCTAACTTTATTACAACATCTTTATTAAATTTTTTGTCGCTTTTAAATTAATTTTCTCTATGACTACAAATTAATACAATATTCGACACAAAACTAATAGTTTTGAAAACTTTGAAAACCAAGAAATTTAAAAATTGAAAGGCCAGGGACAAATTCATATAATTCAAGCAATGAGTTATTGTGACTCTAATCTGATTATTGCATTTGTTAGGAATTGAACCTATTTTGTTGACTCAATTAATTTAGAATTTATACCATGCCTTTCTATCGATAGCCAAGGATGTCCAAGAGTTTCCGATAATAATATTGATTTATGTAATATTGAATGCTCTAATAAAGAGGAATAAAAACAGGGTTTTAATAGGTTTTTATTGACATTCTAAAATTACTCCCTCTGGACCCCCATATGCTCTCTCATTTTACTTCCCCTGGAACATGTAGGTTCTCCAGCCCATGCTGTTTGGACCTTGGACATCTTTCTCAATAACTTATCAAACAATTGATTTAAAAAAAGTCATTTTAATCGCAATTATTTTTATATTTAACGAGCATTTTATTATCCGATTTTTGAACTTAAGTCAAATTGTCAATTGTCTGCAATAATCAAAGTTTTGGTTTAATATTCAAAGTTATGAATTGTAACAAAACAGTAAGAAATATATTATTATTCTAAACTATGCACAACCAAACACTCAATCGAACTTAAGTCAATTCAAACAGTATTAAATTTATAGTTTACGGTTTATTATAGTTTGGAGTATTATTTATTTCCTTTTCTGCCTTCACATTGAAAATTTTTGAGAAATATATTGAATAAAAAAGACAGAAGAAGATCTTGCATAACCTGCCAAAATTACCAATTTCAAAAAATTTTATTTAACAACTATTGAATATTTGTATAATTAGAGTATACTAAAGGTGTTCGAGTGCATCATTTAAGAGAAATCTCACATGCTGATATGCGCAATTATAATTTCTAATCTTTATAAAGCAGTCTTTTCTATATTTTTACTCATTTTAAGTTTGTCTGTAACTCTGGTTATAATTTTTAACATACTGTATAAGTGAAATACAGTATATTCATATTCTAAGTATTCTCAAAGAAGTTAGAATAGATCCAGATTAAAAAAAAATGTGAAAATGCTTGAAAATATGTTGAACAGTAACCTATCCTTGAATGTAATCTTTTTAAGAGATACCAAAGGGCTCTCAAACAGAGTTCAAATGAGTTGATATTAAATGAAATTAATTGACAAATAATTTGAATTTAAAAATTATTGATTTATTAACAATTTGTGGGCGAATTAATGATAGTTAAGACTAAATATTTACTTATATTAACAAATTTTTTCTTTGAGAAAATGAATTTTTCATAATTAATTGTTTTTGTTTGTAAAATAGATTATCAGTCGGTTAATGGATAGAAAGGAATGTTTACATTTAGATCACAATTAAATATAAGATTTATATAAATATTCATTTAATACTAAAATTATTATTTTTTTGGAGTAATTATTGATTTGAAAATTTCAATAGGATTTGAATTATGACTCAAATATAATATATTTTTAGTATAAATAGAATTAATTATATCTTAAATATTAAATTACATTGAATTTGAAAATATTGGTTCGAAAAGAAAGTTTTGACTATAACTCGAATAAATGATAAATTGTTTGAGAATAAAGTTTTATTAATAATAATGAATAAGTAAATATAGAAATGGCAAAAATTAAGGCACAAAACAATTAATAATAGAAAAAATTGTGCATTTCTTTTCCCCTTTCCTTTGAAATGCATTAAAACTTTAGATATTCGTTGAGTTATTTATTTGTTTTTTTTTTATTTAGGGATTAATCAAATGTTTTATAAAATTAGTTTTAAAGGAAAGAATAAAAAATATATTTAAAGCTTCGATAAGTGATTTCTATTTAAAGCATATATCAAATGGCATTAGATTTCAGTTATATTAATGACTTAAAAGTTATATTAAATTAGAAATAAATGTTTTAAACAGAACTTTGTTCTGAAATATATAGAACTATATATAACAAGAATTGAAACCATTTTCGTTAAAAACTAAAATACACTTCAAATCAAAATTTTAGAAAAATGTTTGATAAGAGTGGGTAAAAATGACGTATCCGTTGATTGTAGAGATCATTGGATTGCTTTAACAACAAATTCGGACAAATAATTAAAAACAATCGATTGAATCATTTGTGCTTTCAATAGGTTTTCAAAAATATTAAAATAAACTAATAATTTGTTTAAAAATAAAAACAATAATTACTTAATTGTTTAAACAAAACGCCGAACGGAATGATAACAACAATTGTTATATTATTACAAACTTTAAGAAATAAATTGTTATTTAAAATTAAATTACAATTAAATTGAAATAACTATCAATTGTCTGATGACTGACTATTTGGCGATTTTGATGTGCGGTTGGCTCGACGTCGGGCCAGATCTGAGGTCTTTACCGGATCTAAACTGATTGGCGACGGTTTATTAATGGCCTCAAACACTAAACCCATATTGGCTTTGATTACACTCAAGTCCTGGTGGGAAAGTGCAGTCTCTGGCAATTGATTGCGGCATTTGATCCACTCGTGATTCAGTACATCAATAGCCCGATAGCGCTGTTTGGGGTCGACGTGAAGCATACGCTGCACTAAATTCTGTTTTAATCAAAATTTGTTTTCATTAATATATTGAATGCAATACATAATTGACTTAAACTTTGGAATGCATTGAAAGCAATTGGTATTGCACTTGCACTCAAATACTATAACTTATTGACAATAAGTTATTGTGTAATTAGACTTACTTTTGCAGAATTGGAAACATTAACCCAATTACCAGAAGACAAATCGAACTCTCCTTCGCCTATTCGGGACAATATGTCATTAGGCGTATCGTTCGGGCCGTAAGCAAAAGGAGTGACACTTAAAGTGATAAATAATATAAATAACACAATACAACTGCAATTCAGTACTGCATGCATACCCGGCCAGCATTGTGTAGAGTAGAACACCCATAGACCAGATATCGCAGGCCTCGTCATAGCCTTGTTTTTTGAGTACTTCTGGTGCGACAAAGTTGGCGGTATAGCAGGGGGTCATCAGTAATCCATTGTCGGCTCGCATTTGCTTTGCGAACCCGAAATCACAGATACGTATCGACGAAGAATTGCCTGAATTGTCGGCGTATAAAATGTTGGAGGGCTTCAAATCTCTATGAACTACCTGTGCGTCACATCAATTGTATATCAATTAATATAAACGAATGAAAACAAATAAAATAAAATTTACTCCATTTTCGTGTAAGAATTTGATTGTAGTGGCGATCACTTCCAACAGAGCACTGGCCTCTCGTTCGTTGAAATACTTTTGATTAAGAATTTTGTCCAAAAGCTCTCCGCCGGACAAGAGGTCCATAAATAGGTAGACATTAGTTGAATCTTCGTATACGTCATGGAGTGTAACGATATTCGAGTGTTGACTATATCTTAAAAGGACAGCCACTTCTTCAGAACAATCGCGCTTTGATTTGTCGATTATCTGTTCAATCGATTCATTGTTTTAGTTTACAATTGGGAACAAACAATTGGTTCGCACATACCTTAACCGCGTATTGTTTGCCACTTTCTTTATGGACACAACGTCTACAACAAGAATAGGATCCTTTGCCCAACTCTTCGAAGAACTCGTAGTCATTAAGAGAACGCTCTTTGCATTTAGTGATAGTTCGCAAAAGCATTCGCGACACCGATTGGGAAGTATTGGCCGATTCACTGTTCGACGCGTTTGTATTGTTCTCATTGTTCTGGACTAAAGTCTCGTCCAAAAGACTGGGCGCTACGAAACTGAATCCACGAAATAGTTCGTGTGCATTAGCACTGGGAGGAACTCCTGGAGAGTCTGCAAATGCGGGAATTTAGGGTAAATTCGATATTCATTTGACGAAAATCTAATAAAGAATTAACTAATTGTTTAATTATTTTAGCCATCAATATATGGAGTCATTGGAGTCATAGCCCAAATCGATGATGAACTCCAATGAAGAGTTATTTTGAAAATTTTTCTCATAATTCAGGGTATATTAGTTGGAGTATTTGAAATAACATACAGTTACTGTATTGTGTATCAACTAATTTCATATAATTGTTGCAGAATATCATTCTTTTATATATTTTTTGAGAATTTCCAGAATATTCTTTTATTGGGTCAAATGTAATCCTCACAGCTTTGGCAAGTCTTGAAATAATTTGTATAAACCTAAGCGAAAAGTATGTGTCGGGGCGGGACAGTTTGCCTATATAATAGGCTATAATAGCACCTTAACATCTACTTTACCTATAATCCTCATATATTCATAAAAGCCAAAACTTATATAAGTAAGATTTCCAGAAAAATGCCCATGTTGAACTGTACGCGCTTCAGTCAGATATCCCTATGATATCAGTCATATAGCTATCAATTATATATATTGTTACTAATATGCTATTACCGTAATTTTAATCCCTTAA
>JAQFXN010002749.1:0-12057 GCA_034693365.1 Liacarus xylariae
ACGTCTGGATCCCAGTGTTTCACAATCTGTGCGATCTCTTGAGGAGTGAGCGGTACTGTCTGTGGTCGGGGACCACAGTATAACAATGGTTCAAGGGTTTTTTCGGGAATAAGAATGAAAGTGTAGGGAACGGTTTAAGAATTTTCGCTAAGGGTCAACACAAGTCAGATATAATTTTTTGCTATATGGAGAGTATATTGCAGTGATAGCCAGACTTAGAGAGTCCCAAAACACCTTAGAGTTAGATATGGCCGAGATAATAAATTCATGGTACTTTTCACATCATTTTAAGTGGTAAATCAGATGAGTATATTTTGGGAACCCTTTGCTTTTGTTTTTGAAAAAGCTTTAATCTTCCAATGAAATCCGATATTGTCGACCCCCCCCTCCCTGATATTTTGAAATTATTTAAAAAATATTCCTCGGCCTCCTAAAATAATGTGTAAAGTATCTTGAGTTGATTATTTCGGCGATATCTCGACTTTAAGGTGCTTATTTGCAGTTTTCTGATTACCTCGTATATTGGTTTTACCCCTTTACCTGCCCAAGGTTTATACTAGAGGCCAGGCCCAGGCCGAGGCTCATAGAGTTGAAGCCCAAGTCCAGGCTCGTGATATTTTTATAAGCCGAGACCCAATCTTGAAATACTTTGAGCCTAGGCTCGTAAGGCCCAGGCCCGTGGTTTTCGGGCCTGGGCTCATCACTATTCATAGCCTATGGGAAATTTTCACCTCAAAAAAAATTTTCCCCTTAAAATAATGAAAGTTTCAATCTTTCAATGAAATTTTCACTCATTTTTAAATTTCATGAAATTAAACTATACCTGAGAATAGAATTATTTGTACGATTGAATCAAAATAACGGCTAAAATTTCATTCAAAAAGAGGTATGGGTATAGTTTATGGGCACAATGAACACAGATGTAGTGACACTGATCACCAAAATGGTTTGATTTAAATTAATTGAAAGCACTTTACTTTCTGATCAGTGATCACAAACCAATCAGAAAGTTAAGCACATTTATACAGTTTTAGGCCTTCACTCAAATATTATTTCAAACTTTCTCCCAATAATACAGTCATCGATGCTCTGACACAACTGAATCAATATTTATTGAAATATAAAACCAGATTAAGCGCCAAAAATACAATGCATTTAAAACAAATTATATTTATTTTGAATGAATTCATTAAACATTTGAAAGAAAGTGCAAACACTGAGTGTCGGAATGTTTTGCCAAAAGTTGATTTTCTCATAAGACTTGGGATCGAAAACTTGAATTTATATAAAATACTCGATTATTGCGAAAAGAGTCGAATCGCGAGAAAACTTTTCGGTTTCAGTGAAAGACAGAAACGAATCAAAAATGAGAACAAAATCGAAGACAAGACACAAACGAATGGGACGACAGCTTTCCTGAAGAGAATGAAAGTCAAAAATATTGAAATCCAAACAATTGATTCAAACAATGCGATAGTCGAGGAAGAGATGAGAACATACGGCTCTCCTCTATATCTGATCCAAGAATTTCTCAAAGCATTGATAAATACGAATACAAACGCAAAGATTATCACAAATTATGACAAAAACTCAATTCAAAACTCTTCACTAAAATATATTCTATTGAATCCCGGCTCACATTTTAAAGTAAATTAAATTTTTGTCTGTTTTGTGACCAAAATTTTAATATAAATGCAATTAAATCTCAGGATATCGTCAATGAATGTCGTTCTGTAGTTCTTTGCGGCGGAACAATGAAACCGTTTGACCAATACATCGATCACTTATTCAAGCCTTTGGGCGTCTCTTCTGACAGATTGTATACTTTTTCTTGCGGACATGTCATCCCTGATTCAAACTTATTGGCAGTGGGTCTGGGAGTGGGACCCAATCAGATGCCACTTAACTATACGTTTCAAAACAGAGCCAACAATGCAATGATTGAGGAAACGGGCAAAACAGTGGCCAACTTTTGTGGTGTAATTCCGGGCGGAATTGTTTGCTTTTTCCCGTCTTATGATTTCGAAGACATGTATTACAGGGTTTGGCAAAAGTCTGGAATTTTCCAAACTATCGAATCCAAAGGAAAGCGTGTGTTTCGAGAGCCCAAAAAGGCATCTTTGGTTCACTCAATTCTGGCCGACTATAGTCGTGCTATCAGTGTTCACAACAAAAAGGGTGCGATTCTTATGTGTGTTATCGGCGGAAAAATGAGTGAAGGAATAAATTTCAGCGATGATTTAGGCCGAGGAGTGATAGTAGTGGGTCTTCCATACGCTAACAAACAGTCGATTGAATTACAGGAACGAATCAAATATTTGAATGCATTAAAACCCGATTCCGGAAATGTAATCATTTTGTTTGCAATTTTTATTTTAATCTTAATTTCAATCTTTTTTTAAGACCTTTTATGAAAACCTATGTATGAAAGCCGTCAACCAATCGATTGGACGCGCGATTCGACACAAAAACGATTTCGCAGTTATTGTACTTTTGGACAATAGATATACAAATAAAACAAATATTAAACAAAGTCTTCCCGATTGGATCAGAGCCCGACTCATGTGTTTCGATAGGTTTTCGCATGCATTCAGTTCTGTTCGACAATTCTTTGCAAATAAATAAATGAATGGATTTTTAATTAATTTTATTACAAAAATTTGTTTTTATTTCAAATATTAAATAAAATCATTGAATCAATCATTTTGTTTGGATTTATTTCCTTTTTTACTCATTTTGCTGAATATCTTTTTCTTTGTATCCTTTTGTTTGGCATCCCTTCCCCTTTGGATTACTTGCATTTGTTTCTTGTGTTTCGACACTCTCTGAGCCATCGCTTCTTTTTCTTTTCTGGTCTTCTGTCGATTCGCTGCTCTAATCATTTTAATCAGATTATGCGTCTGCTGTTCCTCCCTCTCCCTAACCACAGCTACTCTATTCAATTTGTTCTCTTTTTTAGGAATGAGTTTTGGTTTTGATTTATAGGGCAGTTCTCTTTGCAGTGCTTTTGGTATTGAAAAAGGTTTAAAATTGAATTTTTTTCGATCCATTTGTTTGTAATGCGAGTCCTGATTGTTGGGCGCCTGTAATCCCTGTTCGTGTCTCAGTTGTCCCACTGTTTTCATCCCCTGCCACTTCACTTTTTCATTTTGGGGCAGAAGTAATGACGTGACGGTTGCATAGAATTTGGGCACAACTACTGTATACCACGTCCTCAAAAACACAATATCACTCATAATTATCTTATCCTCGAAAGTGGCTCTGAAAGCCCCGGCAGGCGCTCGAATAGCTTTCTTGATTTGGCCTCTAATGCCACTCACAGTCCTTATGGCCGCGCCTTCGAATTTAGTCACTTCAAGGGCTGTGTTGAACATTCCTTTAATAAATGCCGTCTTTTTATATATTTTCATTGCATTTCCCAATAATTTTAATTTTTTCACAATTTGTGACGACTTATCCATATCGAGGACAACACCTGTGGCTGCGATTCGGAAATCAGCGCTAATATCGGAAACGGATTGGACGGCAACGAAACCAGTATTTTGAGGCGTAATCGGACCCCAGAATGAGGCGTAACAGTGCATGTGTTGAGGGGTATATTTGAGCAGTCGATTGCGTCCGTTGTCGTCTTGAATTGAATACAGGGGTTGTGTTTGGAATCGCCTCCAACCCAGGGATAGAATGAGTGGATCGCGAGTCTTCAGTATTTTCTTAAACCAACGGTGCTTTTTGATTCTGACCCTAACGTAACCGATATTAGTCTCACCACTGAGTAAACCGCCCACTATTAACGGGTAATTTGGGTCGAAATGGTCTATCAGTTCACAGGGAATGCTCTCTATTTCGAGTCTTAAGTACATTCCGGCTCTAAAGCCCTCGTATTGTACTCTCTGTTCGTCAGACATATTCTCGAATTCACTTCTGTTTAACTAAAAATAAATTAAAGTCAATATAATTCAAATCACTTAAGTCTCAATCCATACCCGACTTTGTTCTTCTAATTTTTCCTTTTCTAAGTCCAAAAATGTTTTCTCTTCCCCTCCCCTGTCGTCATAGTCCGCATCGAAAGCCTCTTTCATTTTGCGTTTTTTCTCCATTCGTTCCTCTCTTTCATCGCTTGGTTTAAGCGATTGGTCTTCTATTTTGTTTTCATTCTTATATTCTTCTCCGGTCTCTAAATCTTCAAAATCTCCAAACAGTTCTTCGTCTGATTCTTCAAAATTATGCTCATCTTTGGCCAATAGTTTGGACGCGTCTTCGCTTTCACTCCACTTTCCCGTAACAAAACAGTCTCTAATTGTATCAAAAATCTCTTCATTATTCCAATCGATTAGCAATTCTTCGGGAAATTTTGAGCACTCAATAGAGTTGAGAGTTGTCTTCATTTTCTGCAATTCTTCCTGTTTTTTCTCAACCACTTTAAACAATCCGTCAGAAAGTTCTTTAAAATCATTGAAATAGTTATCGTCTTTCAAATCACTGAACTCTCCGTAAACTAGTTTTTGAACGTTTTCTGATCTCTCGAGTCGTGAATAGAAAGCCGTCGAAGCCTTTGATGACAAGTCATTCTTCCACTTCGAGTAATTGAATTCATCTTCGCTTTCCATTTCTTCATCGAATTCTACCATTTCTTCCATAGACTTATCAATAATTTTCTCTTCATTTTCGACTTCAGATTCGTCTTCACTTTGACTTTCATTGTCTTCAAAATCCAAATCTTTAGCAAAACTTACTTTTCTTCTAACTCTTTCGTCAGCGAAAACATCTGATCCGACGGTCGGTTCTGTAGTACTAAACAGTTGGAGTTGAGTCGAAGCCATCTTTTCATCAATTGTTTGATGACTTGAGATTATAGAAGACACGAATTCATCGGTTCTTTCGTTCTGTTCTTCATTAGTGTGTGAATGACTTCCGCCTAAATCTATATAAACCGCGTCCTTATCGTAGACAATGCCTCCGACGCCAGACATCGGCGCATATATGAGTCGCTCTTTTTCATTAAGAGAACGGCGTTTGTCTGTATCTGGAAGAGGACAGGGATCTGACAGAAAGGATATATCATTGATGACAAAGTCTCCACAGCCGGGGATATGAATGTCATTATTGCACTTAAAATTAGATCCGCGCGAATACCCGAACAAACAGACGGTGCGATTACATTTGGGGTTCTGTCGAATCACTTCCGGATTAGTTATGTCTTCGATTCGGTCGACAATCAAATAGGGATGACTTGTAATCCACTGCAAGGGTCGGAATTTGATGACTGATATGAATCGACACAAATTGTGGATTTCATTCTTGAGATACTGTCCGCCAATAATTCCGGACAAATAGAACAGTTTGGCCCCGGAATATATTTCGGTCCAAAACCTGTGTTTTAGGATTTTCTTAGTTCTCCTCAAAGTCTTTGGGTTTTTGAAAACATCCAAATGAGTCAATACTCCCATAATTCGGGGAAAGCCATGCGATTGGCATATGTTTAGGAACTCAAAGGTTTCCATTTCAAAGCCAAAGCTCGCGTCGACTAAGAGGAGCACCAAATCGGCCACTTTTGCCACATCTATCATACAATTGATGTCGTTATTGCACTCAATCAAAGTGAGTCTTCGCTTCTTTCCGGAGACACAAGTGATGGGACCCGACATGTGCTGTATATTCGTTCGACTCATAGACTTAATTATAGACCGAATTAATGTGGATTTGCCCACCTTTTCTGGTCCCACCACTGCCACCACATATGGCGGGGGCTCTAATGGTGTCCTGTCTATGAGAGGGATGTGTTCCCTCTTCGCAGTCAAGTCCTGTTTGCGTCGGAACTGTCTCTCGGCCTTAACCGCAGACTTAATGGCAAATGCCTTCACATTTTTGTGGCTATTCTTTGAGTTTTTACCACTCCTTTCATCACTTTTACTCTTAATTTTCTTATCAAACTTCCGACCGCTCTGTGGCTTCTGATGGCTCTTATGTTTGTCATCATTTGCTATATTATCAGACATTTTCAAAGACTATAATTAATTAAATTAAATCATTTCAAACATTAACTCAAATGTAATAAAAAACACAAAATTTTAAAACCCATTGAAAGCACATTAAAAACACGCTTTGATTGGGTTTAATAATAAGAGCACCGGTTATGCCATCTATTGGACTATTTATTAACAATTTTACAGAAACTAAAGAATATCCACAGAATATATAGAATATGTTTTGTTACAAACGATTTGTTTAACAATTGTGTCATTTATTGATATAAAAGCAAAACAATTGTCTCCTTGTCTTTCATTCGGTTTCTCTTTTGTCCAATCGATGGATCTCTTGTTTAATTCCTGCCCTCTTATAGAAATTGGCGATAACTTTGTCGTCGCTGTAGTCCATAGTTTGCAAATAATTGGCCGCAATTTTATAGACACTCTTATCTCTGGCAATATTGGCATAACTGATGACTTTGTCCGTTAGACCGGTTCTGATTAGCGCTTTGATGGCATTAGTCCTGAGCCCCTGATTATTGTATAGTTTTGCTGCCACTAAACAATTTCCCTGTTGTAGTGCCATATCAGCCAAAGCTAACATTAATTGTTGTTTTTGTTCTTTACTTTTAGTCAATACTCTCTCCACTTTGTCCACCAGTTTATCATTCACTTCTATGTTATGGTCTCTAATTAGTTGTTCCATAAGTGATGTTTTGTCGCTGTCGACCAAAAGCAGTAAATCGATAACTATGTCAATGATATCCGAATCAGTTTTTAGTGAATCCAACGCCAACTCTACTAGTGATTCATCGATTGTCATATCGATTGGTTGTTCGGACTCTTCTTTGGATATTTGGTTGGATAACAGATCCCTGAGTTGATTCCAGGATCGAGTCTTTAGAGCTGACTCTATAGCCTTTCCAATAAAACCGCACTTATAATAGATTTGAACGATATATTCGTCCCTAATCTCATGGTTTTGATCACTGCTCTCAATATAATTCAAAACAATGTCTTTCGCTTCGTCTTCAGTGCCATAAGTAATGGTCAGTTTCACCAATTCATTGATCAGATTATTGGCTTTGCAAACACGAATGGCATGTTTTATTGCACCCGAAGGCAAGTAATAGTTAATCGATTCGATTGGATTGATTGCCTCGAGATGTCTACCCAAGTGAAGGAGTGCCGCCTCTCGGGTGGGGTTTATCTCATCACTTGATTCAGTGGTCAATGAATTGATTAAAGTTTTTGCTCTTTCACTCTCACCGGTATAGCAGAGAAGACGCACTAAATTATAGTAATCTTTTGCTTTTTCATAAGCATTCAATGCATGAATGATATCGCCCTGACTTTCGCAGTACTGACCCCACCATCGGATTAGGTATGAGCTGTCCTTCTCAGTTGAATTGCTGTTCTCCGACAGACAGTAGTCCTGAAGCATAGAATTTCCAGTGGCGTCGATGTCGAACAGCATTCGGGGCACTTCGAACACATGTGTGGCCGACAATTCATAGTACTTAATGGCTTCGGCTATGTTTGACTCGTCCTGTTCTAAATGTTTTGCATAATTATAATAAACAGTCTTTTGGTTTACTCTATCCACACATTCAATGGCTTTTTCCCATTCATTCCTGTTTTGGTAATACTTCGATAACTTTAACGGATTATTACATTCTTTGAGAATCTCTTCTGCTTCGTTATGGAGACCTAAATTCATGGCCAGAAGAGCACATGCGATATCAGTTCCACTTTCTGCCAATTCCTGTTTTACATCTCTAACTACTCTTGCGTTTTGCAATTTCGAGACGCAATACAAACCCATATTTATGTCTCGAGTCTTAACACTGAGTTTCGCCAAATTATTCCACAATTTATTATTGTTTTCTCCGATTTTGTTCACTCTTTTGATTATTTGATTCAAATCTACGGATTTTGTTATTAGAAAATCTAACAAAACACTAGTCGTCTCTTCACTCAGTCCTTCCAATTCACTTAAATCTCGTTTTACTATTTCTTCTGATCTCAAGAAATAAATTGTGGGAACTTTAAGAGCGATTAGTTTAAGATTATTATCGATTTCTATTTGATCGAAGAGTTTAATCAATTTCTCTTTTCCACTGCAAAGTAGTATTTGTACTCTTGTTTGTTGTGAAAAACATAATAATCGCTACAAACAAAACAAATAATTGAAAAAAATAAAAATAATTCAATTTTACATTAAAATTAGTGACAATTTAACCAGGATACATCTCTGACAGTCTGACTGAAGGTCTTGATAAATAAGGCATCGGGTTTGTGCTGTAAGAGACAACAAGGTAATCTGTTCAAACTTGGGGTAAAATTCTTTTTTTCGAGTTTGAAATCTTTCTTTTTCGTATACTTGAAATATCTTCTGTAAGTTGTGTTCAATTAAAACTAAACTACATTCTCACTATTGCCAGAGTTGAGATGGCGACTAAAATTTGCTGCTTTTGATTTTATGCCATATAGCGTATTTGGTCAAAATATGTAGATTTACAAAATAACACCTAGGTGATGCATTATTAAGTTTAAGTTTTAATTATTATGTTATAACCAGAGAATCAAAAAATTGTTATTTATAGTCAGAATAGTCACTAAAAACTACTCAAATAGTTATTTATTTTTTGCTTAAATTCACTTTAAAAATAAAAGTTAACTTAAATATTAGTTTAAACATTAAATTAATAAATAAGTTGTGAATTGAATCAAAGTAAGAATAATTTTATTAAATTAAAGCATTTTTAGAATATTATTTGAGATTTTTTGCTTATCCAGTGTAAAATAAGAGTTTTTGAGCACTCGAAACTCTACTATTTTTATTCCAAAGGACAGGTGTTTATCTTAAATGATATTTTAAATTACACTGATATTTGGCGAGACATTTAACAAGCACGCTTAAGTCTAACACTATTTCTTGTATCGTCAAAAAGTGAATAAAGTAAAAATTAAATAATTGATTTTAGTTATAAAAATTAAAGCGGTAAATTCAAAATTTTTGGGACAGAATTATTTTGTCGATACACTCCTTAGCGACCCTTGATTTAGAATGAGTGACAATACTTAATATTTCCAATATTTTCTTTATTGGAGAATCATATAATAAGAAATCTCGAAAACTTTATCTCAAATATCAAAGAATTCTTAGCAAAGGTAAAGTTTCATAAGAAACTAAAATTTTACTGTACTTGAAAAATTAAACCTTAGTGAATTATAAATAATAATTAATTTTAACTGTTATATCCTTTTTAAATTAGAATTATTTCAATATTTTCTTTCTTATTCTTCAGTTAATACCATAATACTTAGCAAATAACTAAAATAGTTATCGATAGTTAAAATAGTTGGTAACCCATGAAATAGTTATTTACGGTTAAAATAAAACTTCTCTAAAGTCGTCCTCAAGTCATGATTGGTTAAAATCCCTAACTCCTAGGTTCATACCATACTATATACCGATAAAATAGTTTTTATAGGTGACTTTTGATTCTCTGGTTATTAATGTTTTTTTATGAATTAATACTTGAATTGAATTTTTGTTAAATTATTAGTTATTGAAGAAATTTATTATTAATCTTATATCTAAATAAAGATTTTTTTCTCTAAAGTACTAAAGTGTTAGCTATAAAAATAATAATATTCAATTGTGACCTTTCCTGCCTCTAATTCAAGTGTTTAGCGCAAAAAAATCAAGACTATAATGAAGGGTTTGAATTAGTTTTAAAGCAATTTCTTATTATTTTTCTTCTTTTTTTGGTAATAACTTAAGAAAAATAAAAACCTTAAAAAGTTGTTTAAAATCATGAATATTATGAACAAATTTTTTTCTATAAGTCTTAAAATATTTATCACAATTTTCTGTAATTTTCGACCTTTTATTACAACCTTTTTTTGCAAACACACGAAATATAATTTAATCGAATTATTATCTAAATTTGTTAATTTAAAACATATTAAAAAAATAAGAATTTTATTACTGAATTGAAGCGAAATATTATTATTTTCTTAGTTTTTAGTTATTATATATATAAAAATTTCAATAATTTTATATTTTATTGAATTATTTTTTGCGCTAAATTTTTATTTTTTAATTTCTTATTCAAAACATAGTTTATCTGATAATTCATTTATTAATTTAATTATTTTTTAATGATTATTCAAATATTTCTTTTCTGTTTGTAATCGCAGTATAATTTGGATTAATTACTTAATCCATTATTGACTGTATTTATAGGCATTCATGTCATTCATTGACTGATTTATATTTGAAATTTTTCTAATTTATTAAAAAAAAATATTATCTGATTGTTAACACTAATTAAGAATATTCTCTCCTTTTATTTTAGAAACTATTTATATAAAGAAATGCTTTTAAAAATTTATTTATTTTCCAGAATTAATTCAAATAATTTAAACTATCAATGATGTGATTGATGTTTGAGATAATTATATTTTTATAATTAATAATTAAATTCATTAAATTTAAGCTTGGAATAAATCATTTTCTTTTATATAAGAAAAGATAAATAAATTTCTAGAACTTTGTCTGAACTCTAAATAATTCTGTCCTTAATAGTGAATATATGACACCGACTCTTATCAAAATGCTAATGGAGTGACTGGTCTGCTCAACAATGAGTCCTTATATCCAATAACTCATAGCCATATCAAGTAGTGATAACTGTCTTTCTTGTCATTAACTTTGGTCAAAAACAAACAAAATTCTGTTTGCTTTTGTTTGAAAACTTAATTAAAGAATATTCTGATATATCCAAACAAATATTTGTCCTATTCTTTATTGCCAACTATCTCTCAATTGGCCACATCCTAATCATTTAAGGTATGTTATGTCAGCATTTATTCGGGTAATGACAGGAAATAAGGATTTTTCCTGAAAAATCTGCTCATATATTTTGAATAACTTGAATGCTGCAATTATTATGCATTGCTTTTATCAATATTTAAAAATATAAATCAAAGGAAAATATAAGTCTTGAAAAAATTACGATATTTAACCTCTTATCACTTCTATTTTAATGATCCATATATTAAATAAAGGCGCTATTCTTCCTCTTTCGAACCACTGACTCTCTACCCTCTATCCCTCTATATAGTTTGTAACGTAAGTTTAAAAAGTCTTTATACTATAAAGTTTATAGGATCAAAAAAGATTTTTTGGTCGAATTGAGATTAAATAAACAGCATGGAAGTTTTACATAAGCATACTCTTACAGAACTAATTTATCTACTTTGCCCTTCCCAATTTGGACAGAATATTCTTTTATTGAATGCCCATATAATAGAATAAATAATGTTTTGAATTGGAAGTTTGGACGGAATTATGAACTGAACGGAACTGTAAAAGCAATCATTCGAAGAGCAGAAAGAGATTTTTGTTTTATATCATAACTTGAGAGATAAAAAGAGAGAGATTTGCTTTGAAAAAAAATTATTTATAACTTATTCCATGTTTATTTCATCTTTTAAACTCTTATTTAAAGCAACAGGAAAGTAATCGATTTAATGCTCGAATATATAGCAGAGACGTCCATAAAATGACGAGAGGGTATATTCACGATTATTAAGAAAATTCAAGGGGGAGGGTCGATTTTAAGGTAAAATATAATCAAGAATATCAATTTCAAAAAGATATTTATCGATTTCGAATTTTCGTTTTTTAACAATCTTTTAAGAAAGAGGTCATATAATGACACATTATTCACCTTGAGCCCAGATTTAAGTAAAATAGCCGAAAACATTTTAATAACAAAATAATTACCTACTCCATGCTAAATGAGCGACCCCATACCCCAAACATGTACCCCATACCCCGATCATGTTCCCCACACCCGAATCATCTGCTTCATACTCCAAGCAAATACTTTATACTTCAATCATCTACTTCATATTTTACTCCACCATTTTACTTAAAATATAATTAGTGAATAACGGATTCGGGCAGATGAAATTTTAAAAATCGGCGGGCAGTTCCCGGCAGACCGAATATTTTGAGTAAATAAAGTAAATTCGGCGGGCATTTCCGGGCAGGTGTAGTTTTCAATAGTCAAAT
>JAQFXN010002750.1:0-12054 GCA_034693365.1 Liacarus xylariae
AATGCCGAGTGTAAAATATAGAAAAACATACAAAACAATTGTGAAAATTTCACTTTTGTTTAGTCACTCTATATCTGTTCTGTCAGTTGTTATTCTCATATCTATATATGTATTCAAAATTACTGATTATATTATAGAATATAATCGTGAATATAGTCTAAAAAAACTCTCTGACACTATATTGCAGACACAGATATATATTTTGAACGCACCGGCATATAATGACATAATGAATTTCGCGCACTGGATATCATATACCTAATTGTCATATACAATATGAACTACAGAAGTAATAGTTATGACGGAAAAAGTTATTTAAGAATATAAATATTAAGTATGATAATAGCAAAGCTTAGGGGAAAAGTGCAAAATTTCTTTAATTATATAATTATCAACAATAGGAGAAAAATAATAATGTCTACCATAAAGAGGAGCGAAAATAAATAGTTGAAAATTAATTCTCTACTGAATTATTAAATTTATAAAACAATTTCAACATTTAAAGATCAACAAACCGATAGTTCCATTCAGTCCCAGGAGATAATTGAGTAAAAATTTATTTATTTATTAAGTAATGTTTTCTCGTATGTGTGCTTTAGTTTGCAGGTGATTCACACATAGTGTCACGTGAATTTCTGTTTGAGCTTGATGCAACAATGTAAAAAATAAACACACATCAAGGTGAATTATGCACACTACAAAATATTGTAAGTAATTATAAAAACAAACAGTCTCATTACTTTATCTTGCATATAAAAGCACAATTGTTACTTTATGAAACAGATAAACTCAATTATTCCAGAATAAAAGTTTCACCACTTTTGTATAAAATTCAAGAAAAACTTCCAATAATTCTATAACTTTTAATTCACATTTAACTCAAATGTGATTAGGAATGGAAGTGAAATAAAAAATTTTAAGGCCTCTCACAGCACAGGTATATACTGATAGGCGCACCGCACAGTACATCGGTCTGCATAATACATCATCTATATTTTTTCTGTTTTGTTAACGTCGATACAGCCCCTGAGCCAATCGGTGTGCGCAATGGGTGTGACTCCTGACAGCACTACAAGCTCTTATAGAACATATATCTCGTAATGTGTGTGCGATGAGAGTGCGAATGGTATAACATAAGCATAATAATCAATACCCCGTTCTGCTGGCGCGCATACAGGCGTAAAGGAAAGTTAACATTTTATAAATAGGCTCCACCTAAAATTCATCCATAATATTATTGAATATATGCAGCATATATAAAGTTACACAATAGGCGCACAAATAAATTATACGAACTGCTCGATTGACCAGTGGTCAATTAAAAATTCATATAAGAATGCCACTATTTGTAATTAGAATAATAAAACAATCTAGCAAGCAGCTCAATGCTATGAATGCAAAAATATATACATATTAAAAAAGCATATTCTAATTTATTTATATAGGTAAATTACTATGCTTGACACAAGAATTTATAGTGACAATTATATTTATGCCAGGGTAATTATATTTTTATGCTCTCATAGAATTAGAAATATATACTTTATTTTAGCTTAAATTAGTTTTTTCTCTGAGAGCACTCTCTTATAATTTTTTTTGAGGCACTATTTATTCTTTCTTTGCAGTATCTGTGCATACATTTAAAGCACAGGTAAGAATAGAATAATTGACTGGAGCAGTTTTTCTCTCTCTTTCTCTTTCTCTTGGCAATTGGGAAATTAGTGAGTCAAAGCCACAAGAGTAAATGCAAGTGGCGTCTTGTGCTTAATGGAGCCGCCGATTAATGTTCCCGATAAGAGAGACACTGAGCCGAGTGGAGTGGAGTGGAGAGAGAAGTTTTTTCTACTAGCGATTGAGTTAGTGAGAGGTGACTCTATTGAATAGAGTCAGAGAAAGTCCTTCACATCGACGACTGTATGAGAGGCGAAACGATATAATATAATATATATTCTGTATTTCTTGTGTGTCTTAAAGTCATTTAGTTTTAATACAATTAAAAAAAAGTATTTTTCTATATATTCTTCACTTCAACTCACAAATAGTGAGAAATAAAGCTCTCATCAAAACTATTTTATATATTCTGTATATATTTTCTATCTCACTAATGACGAGAACGACATATAAAGTCCAGAATTATGAAAAATATATTATTATTACTTTAAAGTTTCTTATTCTCTCTTTTTTTGGGTACTTTAATTGCATGACTTATGAGCGCATAAATTAATTTTTTTTTCATTTTATTTATTAATTTCGTTTAGTATTTTATTTTTATAAAATATTTTCTCCACTATTACTTTATTTATTTTGTGATAAAACTCATCCATTAACTAGTGATGTGAAGGTACAAAGTATTTCTGTGGGATTTATTTTTATTTATATTATATTTTTATAAGTAATTTTGCACTTTGTTCCGAATAAGATATCCAAGGATGTCTCCAGAAAGGAGGTCCAGTTCGGACTACCCCCCCTTGATATTTTGGCAGGATACTCCTCTGCTCCAAGACCATTTTTCTTGAACAATCTGCCAAATTCAGTTTATATTTAGTGATAAATAACAAAATTTTATTAAATTCTTGTTAAATTTGATCAAGTGATTAAATTCTGACGATGTTTATCCTAATTTTACTAAATTCTAGTAAATTATTGTAGAATTCCTTGAAACTCTGATAAATTAAATCATCAATTGAACAATTTAACGATTGTGGATCCACTCCATAAGCCATAATTGGCAAAATCAGCTATTTTACCCTCCCCTAGACTATCGTTGAAAATATTTATATATTCCCCCTTGCGTTTTGGACCTTTCTTGGATATCTTTGAAGTTATTAAAATCTATAAACAATATATATCCAATTTAAATTATATAATGACGCCCCATCCCACTTTCACATTTTTGCATTATTTATCAATATAAGTCAATTGTCAATAGTGCATTTTGAATTGAATTTTAAAGACCAATTCAATTACTGAATCTAGTAATCCATGTTCATTTTATGTTCAAGCAATGAAATATTAATAACATATTAAAGGTTTTCATGTTTCTTTTCCAGAAATGGAGGATTGAAATATGAATTTTAGAAACAATTAGTATTGTTTATTTTAAATTGGCTTAAAAATACTTTCAAAAAATTCATTCATCTAACTACATTTTCAGTTTTAATTATTTTTTTAAACATTTTTCTACAAGATAAAATCAATTTATGTTAGTTAAAATTAAATATCTTCATTGACCAGGCATAAAACTAGCAAACAATTTATTATTTTTGATCGGATTACAAATTACAGTCTTCCTTCCTCTCATTTAATTGCCCATGAACCCTGGTCAATCATCTAATTTAAATTAATTTTATTTAAACAATGATTGTTAGTTAAAGAACTTTAGACAGGATTAAACAATAACTTGTCGTTCAAAGAAGTATTCCTCATCTGATTGTAATAACCATTTATTTATTGTTAGTTATTTTGGTTTATTATAGTTATGGAAAGTTATTTAAAAACAGACAGTTCTTAACTATTATACCCTTATTAACCTTTATTTTCTTAGCAAGATATACATTGATTGATATTTAGATTATGAGTTGACTGGGATTGTTATGAAATCTATGTTCCAAAATAACTTTTCAGTATTTATGATAAATTTCAACACATTTTAATACTTTGCCTTCAAATAAACCTGAGCTATCACATTTAACTAGCTTAATAAACAACACAAGCTTTTGTATATTTTGCATTTTAATGTCTCATTACTTGTCAATAAATTTTAAAATAGCATTTGAATTATTATACTTGTGTTTATCGTCAATACCACTGGTGTTTGTGCGGAGACACTAAATATGCTCTGTGTCAGACTGATGGCTGTCTCAGATCAATAGGTATACCAAAACAAGAATGACAATTAATATATATAACTCCGCTTTCCAAATAAAATATTTAGTGATTCTTACGCTCCCATCCAATAGAATTATAATTAGGTTCATTGTATTGGAGGCTCTCATCCCATAGATTTGTAATAGATTCACATACAATAATGGTTTTCATCCTATAGATTTGTAATAAATTCCCGTTGAATTGGAGATTTTCATCCTATAGATTTGTAATAGGTGATGAGGTGATAGTGTGTCGATAGTGGCAGGGGTGGAGGTAATGCCATTTCCCGATACTAATAAAGAGGTGGGTGGCAGTAGTGGTGGTAATGCCATTTCCCGCTACTAATAAAGATGTAGGTGGCAGTAGTGATGGTAATGCCATTTCCTGCTACTAATAAAGAGGTGGGTGGCAGAAGTGGTGGTAATGCCATTTCCCGCTACTAATAAAGAGGTGGATGGCATTGGTGGTGGTAATGCCATTTCCCGCTACTAATAAAGAGGTGGATGGCAGTGGTTGTGGTGATGCCATTTCCCGTTACTAATAAAGAGGTGGATGGCAGTGGTGGTGGTAATACCATTTCCCGCTACTAATAAAGAGATAGGTGGCAGTGGAGGTAGTAATGCCATTTCCCGCTACTAATAAAGAGGTGGGTGGCAGTGGTGGTGGTGATGCCATTTCCCGCTACTAATAAAGAGGTAGGTGGCAGTGGTGATAGTAATGCTATTTCCCGCTACTAATAAAGAGATGGGTGGCAGTGATGGTGGTGATGCCATTTCCCGCTACTAATAAAGAAGTGGATGGCATTAGTGGTGGTAATGTCATTTCCCGATACTAATAAAGAGGTGGGTGGCAGTACTGGTGGTAATGCCATTTCCCGCTACTAATAAAGAGGTATATGGCAGTGGTGGTGGTGATGCTATTTTCCGCTACTAATAAAGAGGTGGGTGGCAGTGGTGGTGGTGATGCCATTTCCCGCTAATTATAAAGAGTTGGATGGCATTAGTGGTGGTAATTCCATTTTTCGCTACTAATAAAGAGGTGGATGGCATTTTTGGTGGTAATTCCATTTCCCGCTACTAATAAAGAGGTGGGTGGCAGTGGTGGTTGTAATGCCATTTCCCGCTACTAATAAAGAGTTGGATGGCATTAGTGGTGGTAATGCCATTTCCCGCTACATATAAAGAGGTGGATGGCATTTGTGGTGGTAATGCCATTTCCCGCTACTAATAAAGAGGTGGGTGGCCGTGGTGGTGGTGATGCCATTTCCCGCTACTAATAAAGAGGTGGGTGGCAGTGGTGGTAGTAATGCCATTTACCGCTACTAATAAAGAGGTGGGTGGCAGTAGTAGTTGTGGCAGTGGTGGTGAAGAGGGGTGGGGTGCAAACTATTCTATATACTCGTTTTTCTTCGAAGCGGAGTTAAAAATATTTCACATTCAGTCACGTGCAGTCAGTTTTTAGGACTGTCAAAGTGAATGCGCGGGTGGCCATTACCGGGGCATACATACCAATATACCAATTATGCTTCCATTTATATACAGCCAATAGATAAGTGACAATCCATGTAATGACTGACATAAAGCCACCTAAAACGCTCTGTACTGCGATAGTCCAGTGCTCTTTGCTATTAGGACTGGACATTCAAAATATAGTTTTGGATTTTGTTTGCATTGAATATATTAACAAAAATCTTTTTAAATGGTATGTTCGAAATTAGAAACATAAAAACGTAAAAATATAACTTTAGCATTCTCCTAATTTAAAGAACTTACTTGCCAATTTAATTAATTAGAATTAATGTGTGAATGAGCCGATTTATTTTTGTTCATTTTTGTATTTTTAATGATTTTGTGACTAATGTTAATTAGGTTTAGAATTAGTTTTACTGTGAGAAACATTGAATATTGTGGATATTTAACTATAAACAAAAATTTATCTGTTTTATTCGTAAGATAATCAATAGGGATAAGCAAGTTTAGAAAACTATGCTAAAGTATGAGAAAGATTGCGTTTGGCACCTACTTATGGTAAACAAAAGGTATATTCGAATTATTATTTTTGAATTTAGATCTCTTTGATATACAATTGATTTCACTTTATTCAAACCACTTTTTGTATTAAGGACAAGATTTTTACCAATTCAAATCAAAATTTTGGTAACATTATCTGGCTATTTTGATAAATCAGTATAATTTGAATAATTTGATATAAAATATTTTCTATAGAGACGGGAAATTATATTGGCGTAATTTTATTTCCAATTATCAAGTTTATAGATTTAAATAAGTTCATATAAAAATTAATATGAAACAACCAAACTCACTAGTTAGAGCTACTGTCAGTATTAGTTTATTATGCAAAACTTGAAAACTAACAGAAATCAAATGAGTATTAAAATATACCTGAATAAATATTTACACAATTTTAGCTAAGAATGTAACAAACCACTGATTGCACCAGGGATAACCTAAGGACCTATATATTACTTAGAGATACATTTTCAATCAATTCTCTCCAATAACAAACTCAATTGATCTCCGATCGATCTCTTTCATTTGCAGATTTACCATACCTTCCCTTCCCTATCAAAACAGGACACTTCCATTCCTTCCTAAAGCTAAGGTAATGGAAGGAAAAGGAATTTATTGACTCCCGTTTCTCATTCTAGATTTAGCCAATTGAGTAATTCTAAATAACTATTATTTCATGCCTAAGGTCAACAATTTACTAATATTAACTTGATCAAGATCATGATTATCAATATGAATGTATTAAGAATATTTAAACAATTAATAGTGCATCACCATTTAATTTATTATCTCCCTTGCTCATTTCTACATTCAATGTCTGTGTTTAATCCTTTTCTCTCAAAATGAAAAATTTATCAAGAAAAAATAATCTGCAATAAAAATACAAATTAAGCAAAATTTTGATTTTAACTATCAATTAAACTTTGAGTAACTTAAATGAGCATAAAATTAAATAAAAACTCAATGTTTAGAACTAAATGAACACAAACGAACACAAAGTCATAAAAATATTTTATAGTTTGTATAAAATTAGAAAATAGTATACAAACAAGTGGTACTAAAAGAGAGTTCCGAAAAATAGTTAAAACTATATTATCTTTTAAAAAACTAGTATTAAAAAAACCTAAATTTTAAAATACACTTTCGTTTTTTTATTGTTATTGTTTCCATTTTGTGTCTCAATGCGTTCGCACCGGTAGTCCATCTGCCGAACTAGACTTTATTAGTATTATTATTATCATTGTTTTATAACAATTTTATTACATTAATGAGTCTTTAGATTTCTTAAACACTACCATAAATATTGTAAAAGATTTTTTATCTCATTATTATTTTGTTATTGGCCAAAATAAATAGACCCAGGTTACATTATTTCGTTTAACATTGTTGATTAAAAACAATAGTAGCCAAGCTCGGCTGTGACAGGTGAGGGTTGATAGAATATTTTGAGAAAACTCAAGGGTAAAATATTGATCGTAATACGAATAATGGAAAGGAGGGAGTAGGGTAGGGATGGACAATGACTGAAAAGTCAGGGGGTATGGGGTACTGATAAAAGCCTCAAAATCACAGGAGGTATAGGGTGGGGTATTTTCCAACAGTTAAATTCTTGCAGAATTTAATTAAAAATGATGTAATTTAACAGAATTTGACAGAATTGAGGTAAATTATAATGAATTCTCTAAGAATCTAACAGAATCTGACTAAATATAGCAAGAATTTGATAAAATTCTGCTATTATTCTAAGAATTTAGACAGATATTAACAGAATATTTTCGCGCCGATTTTCCAAAATTTCTAGAAGGGTCCTTGCTTTTCCTCAACTTAGGGTAAGGGTATTTTGGCTATACCCCCATTGCCCATCCATAGAGTAGGGTAAGAATAAAATCAATTTAACTTAAACTCAAAAAGATTGGGTGCTTTTCAAACTTTTCGAGATAGTAATATTTTGCTATACCTACTTGGTTAGCCCATAATTAAAAAGTATTTAACAAGTTCCTATCTAGAAAGCATTAGAAAAATTGAGATAGAAATCATGTGAAATATGAATGGCAATTGGAGTTATAACCACAAAATACCCCTCACTGTATCGAAGATTTCGTAATATACCCCCTAACTTTTTTGAGGGCTAAGTTAATTTATGTATTCTCGGTTTGCATTTATCATATTTTGTCAAAGTCGCATTCCTCTCTCCTGATTCGGTATACCTTCACTACCTCTAATGTGGAACAATTTAGAAATTTTGATCTATAAATATATATGAGATATAGCATGGTCATTTCTACTTTATGTAATTTTTTGGATAATTAATAATATTTTCTATAAATTATTAATAATCGACCGCTAATAAAATCTCTAATCTATTTCTGTTTCCAAAGTAATAAAATGGAAAATAAAAAATACGAGTGCGAAAAGATGTAAGACTTGTCCATTAGATTGATTAATAGATTAGAATTAGTAATAAAATTATTTATGGTCTTATATTGAATATTGAATAATTTGAAGTTACTGTAGTTTTAATACTCACAAAAAAATTAATCTATATTCTTTTTATTAAAATCAACAAATAAAATTTTTTTTTAATAATATTAATATTAAAATCTAATATAAATTGCTTAAAACACTTATTATAATAAACTTCTCAAATAAATCAGTAAATAATTGTTTTCAATATGGGAAGCAATGAAACCAAATAGAACCCATCTTGCAAGAGTAGATCCTGCAGTATTTAATCTTTAGCATATAATAAGATTGCATTATAATATTCACAGAACGTTCATGAGATTCATCAATGAATTTATATATTTTATTCTATGTATTTGTGAATTTTCAAAGTACTCTCAACTTGAAGTCTACAAGAAATTGACATAAACTATACAAGTAATTGAATGCGTATTTAATTAATCATGCGTAGTTGCGAGTCTGATTTGAAAATTCACAAACTCATATGTCAATTCTTTATATGTTTACAAATTCATTGATGAATCTCATGAACTTTCTGTGAATATATAATGCAATCTTATATGGGAACTTTCCATATATCTTTCCTGTCTTGTCTTTCCTCCCTGTCTCCCGGAAAATATAAAATGGGAAGATATCGGGAAGATGTTTTTTAGCCTATTTTACCTTACTCCCCCCCCCCCTTGAATCATTTTGAAAAATTTTTTTTTTTGGATATATTATTTTATTAATATAAGGTATAAGGGCAATAGCGGTGTGCGAAAGCCGCCGAGGGTGTGCCAGTGCCAGTGCCGACGCTATTTAAAAAAGCAATTAATTCAAAAAAAAATTATTTTTATTCAATTAATTTAAATATTAAAGATATTATACAATCAGTTCAACAGAAAAACGTCTAAGAATTGCAAACAAAACTATATTGTCTATTTTTAGTCAGTGGTAGCCAAGATCGACCGATTCAGAGGGCGTATAGAGGAATTGAGAAAATTTTGCCAATAAGTCAGAGGAGCATGCATTTTTTTGCAAAATATGAAAAATGCACAGGGGGAGTATGGTAAAAATACGAATCTTTTGCCTGAATAATTTTTTAAAATTATTAAAATTAATTTTTTTTATTATTTAATAATTTTTTTAAATAACTAAATTGGTGGCATTTGCACACTTATGTGGCACTTTCACACCAATTTGTATCATTTTTTTGAACACTTGATTTTTTGTCCTAACGTACTGTGACGTCACTATATATTGCCAATTTTCAGGTATACTGTATATGGAGTATAGGGAACCATATTTTCTCGAACCTTAATTGCTTTCCATATCTATTTCCTATTTATAGTGTTATTTTGAGTTTATGTCTGCTACAGTCTAACAAATAATAATTCAAATCACCATGGTTTTATATAGATATCTGCCAAAAAAAGGATGACCATATAATCGTAGAGCAGCATGATAATTTATAATTGCTATTTATAATTATTAACTCTTAAAAGCAATATTGTATTCATTGAGAAAATATTACAAATTAAACAAAACAAACATTGAAACACAGTATGAAATTATGTTCGTTATGAGAGTCCCCGATGGGTAAAGTGTCTGTCCCGCTGAGAGGGGTGTAGAATATATGGTTTGCGTTAAGTGAAATGAAAGCGGGAAAAAGAAAAGAGTAGCAGAAGTAAATTTTTCCCAAATAATTATTAAATACCTGTAATGTGTGTCCAAATGGGAGCACAAAAAAAGAAGAGAGTATTTAAAGTGAATACTGAAAAGTCTGAAAACATTTTTATTTTTTTATATATTAAATAACTTATAATGTCTTTCTTTAATGTCGATTCCATAGCAAATGAGTTTAATGGTGTCGATTGCCTTAATATTATCGCTTCACTTCAAAAGGATAGGGAACGGAGGGAGGGAGGGGAGAGAGAGAGAGAGAGAGAGAGAGAGAGAGAGAGAGACAGTGCTTGGAATTAAAGAAAATAAGTTTTAACCGACAAAAGAATTTTTTTTTAAAACTAATTTACTTTAAAATACTGTTTAAAAAACACTTGAAATAAGATCTAAGATTACAGTAGAATATTATAGGGGTTTATCTGTTTGTGTATGTGAGAGAGGGGAACCAGAATTTTACAGAATATTCTTCTAAAATAAGAATTCTATACATCTATACATACAAAGTACTGAATATTCTTTAGCATTGTCTCCAATATATTCATAATGTGTTTATATAATTATCATTTTATTCCAAATGATTTAATGTTGTGAATGACTTTCATAGATATTTAACAAAAAGTTTTTGTTTGTTTTATGTTTGCGAAAGTTCTTTTTTGCTTTTATTTTTTATTATTTTCTTTTCTGTTTGAATACTACTCTTGAGTTGAGAATTAATGTGGCGCTGATTATCGCCTGCGAGAAGACAGAGAGAGCACAGATAGAAATAGAGTGCGAGAGATAGTAAATAGAGATGAAGATCTGGTGACATTGGGATAGACGAAACTATGTGTCCAAAAATCATAAGATCACTCAAAGTTAGAGTGGATTTCGTGCATTTAGTGCTTTTGAATAGTTAAGAATTTCAAAAGCGATTCAAATAAATTCAAAATCAAAAGATAGAAATAAATATTTAGTAATGTTATTTATAAAGTTGATTAATTTTTTGTTGTCATATCTAGGCAAATTTTTGGGATAGGTCAAAATTTGATATTTAAAAAGTCAACACTATTTTATTAAGGAATATTGTTAACACAAGTTAACAAGCACCTTTATTAAATTTGAAAGGTAACTTTTTTAAAAACTACATTTTGAATAATTTTATATAATATTCTTTGTTATTCAAATAAAATTTCCAGGAAATCTGAAATTATAGTCATCTTCAGTGTTGTCCTATTGCCTTCTATATTTAACTGATGCAAGATTTTTACGTCATTAATGTATGGAATAGTACTACATCAGTTGAATATACAAGGAAATGGGACAACACTGGTCATCTTTGAAAGAGACTAAAAGCAAATTAATTTGAAAATATTTTTCAAAACTATTTTTATTTAATGATTAAAAACTTTAAAATATTTGTAGCTCTTCTAATTTGATATTTCATCTATAAAACCAAAATCAAGGCGAAAAAAATGCATAAGAAAATTATATAGATGATAAACTGAGAAACAGAGCTTGAAACAAAATTCGAAAGCCAAAATTTAAAAGTAAAAAAAGCCAAAATCAATTTTTCCAGAATTAATAAGATATGAATCTATGAATAAATAAACAAGAATGGACCATTAATATACATAATACCGCTTTCCCAATAAAATATTTCGTCGTTCTTAGGCTCCCATAGATTCCCATTGCATTGCCGGCTGTCATTCCAGAGATTTTTAATAGATTCACATGCATTGGAAGCTCTTTTCCTATGATTTGTAATAGATTCCGATGCATTGGAGGCGGCAGGAGCTGTGGTGGTGGGGTGGAAGCAGTATCAGCAGTGGTTGTAGCAGTAGTAGTTATGTTGGTCGAGTGATAGGAGTAGTAGCTGTGGTGGTCGGGAGGTAGCATTAGTAGCTGTGGTTGTAGCAGTAGTAGCTATGGTGGTCGGGTGGTAGCATTAGTAGCTGTGGTTGTAGCAGTAGTAGCTGTGGTGGTCGGGTGGTAGCATTAGTAGCTGTGGTTGTAGCAGTAGTAGCTGTGGTGGTCGGGTGGTAGCATTAGTAGC
>JAQFXN010002751.1:0-12054 GCA_034693365.1 Liacarus xylariae
GAAAACCGATGTCCGGACACCGATTTTTGAAAACCGATGTCCAGACACCGATTTTTGAAAACCGATGTCCGGACACCGATTTTAGAAAACCGATGTCCAGACACCGATTTTTGAAAACCGATGTCCAGACACCGATTTTTGAAAACCGATGTCCGGACACCGATTTTTGAAAACCGATGTCCGGACACCGATTTTTGAAAACCGATGTCCGGACACCGATTTTTGAAATCGGTGTCCTTTTAGTCACAGCCTGATAACTTACGCATAATGCGCAAATGATTATTTTCATGGTAGGGTAAAGGTTTAAGCAAAATAATTATTTTATCTTTATTTGTATTAGACTCTAATCATAATTGTTTATGTATTATTTAAATTTATTTGGTTTGATTTAGTTCAATAAGATAGATATTTTGACATTATTTGAAATTTTCAAAATTTCTCCTTAATTTTCTCCTAGCATTAAAGTTTGCCATAGCTTATTGAATATGGTATCAAAATGACCATCTCAATGAGTAGTTCTCAAATATATATAAATTTCTATTACCAAGTTGGTATATCTTGAATAATTCAATAAAATAAAATTATAGATAACTTATTCATCTCATGATCAAACCTTAACAACATACCAGAAGCTAGTATTTCACCAATCAATATTCTACAGTGTTTATTATTTTATATTTGCAGAATTTAGATATTCCGTTGCAACATTATCAACTCCTTTTTGTAAATATATAAGCAACTTCTAAAAAAATGAAACTCTGTAAGACAAAATTTGGGAAGAAACATTGATAGAATGTTTATGAGGTTGAATTGAATGGGAAATTGTGAATTATTTAGCGAAAGTATTAATAAAAAATACATAGATTATTTTTAAAATCATCGAATGGAAATATGTTAAAAACCGATCAATCTTAAACTAGAAAAAATCAGCCTATAATTTGTAGTTGTTAAAAAATTTCTGAAACCTCAACATGATTAAAATGTGAAATGTGTTTGATTTTACAAATTCCATTTTAATTTATAAAACTATTCCTATTAATTTAAAACAGGTTGATTAAAATTCAAACTGTTGAATTATCTCTAATTAAAAGTCACTACTATAATATTCTCTTATTTCACATATAGCAGAATTCAGTTATAGCAGCTTATTCCTGATTCACCGATGAGTTGCTATTAGAGACTTTATACAGTAGTTGCGTATAATCCGTCGCATTTCATGTCATTTCGTTGTTTAACTCAATTTAATTACAATATAAATTTATTTATTAATAATAAATTTTATTTTATTTCACAAGCTTTACGATTTGATTAGCATGTCAAACGAAATAGGGGTTTTTCTCAACTTTAATCAGCTTACTAGTTAGTAGGAATGTCCTTCAAAGGGAAGTTCACAATCAAAAAATGAACATATACCATTCGAATAATAATTAACCAATAAACCAAGTTACCAAAATATAATCTCCATTTTTCTAAAGTTTACATCCCCATAAACCTCTTGAAATAGTCTATTGGCTGATAAGTTTCCTAGATTTTATATAAAATTTTATAATTATTCGAATGTAATTGTTCATGTTTTGATTGTGAACTTTCCCTTGAAAGACATCCCTACTTACCATGAGGGACAGTCTGATGTCCATGGAGTTGAATGATTTAACTCATATGGTGTGATAGCATATTGAATGAAAATAATAACCTGTGAATATTTTTTGCCAATACTAAGGTTTATGGGAATTATGAGGTTTTGAAAATACAAAATTCGGATAACTGGATCAGCTCTACGATGAGCTAATGTTCAATAATTTTGTAATTTCAAACTCTCATAATTCCCCTAAACCTTCGTAATTGTAAAATATATTCACAGTTTAGTATTTTCATTCAATATGCTATCAAACCATATGAGTTAAATCATTCAACTCGTGGACCTCAGACAGTCCCTCATGGTTAGTGGTATTTTTGAAGAAAATATGAAACTGAATTTTATGAATATGAAATTTTATATAAAAATAAATTGTGAGTAAAGTAATGAGTTTTGACTTTAGATTTACTTTAAAAATAAATTAATTTTTTTAATAATGAAACACAACACAAATTTAACCCCCTTTTTTATATAGAAGAAGGAGGCGTTAGCCGCTAATTTTTTCAATTTAATTATAGAATTTGGTGCTGAATCTAATGAACTTGGTCATTTTTAGTTTCACAACTTCCCCTTTACAGACATTCCTACTTACATTCCTTCTTGTTAGTTTTGTGACTGGTATATTATATCAAGGATGAGCAACGTTGAAAATTCTAGGAGCTGTTTTTCAAAAATCGAATGGTGTTTATTCTGAGCTGGTATTTTAACTGATTTACCAATTATAGACTAGGGAATGGGTCCAAAAGGAGGTATTCTTAAAATATCAAAATTTTTTATACAAACAAATTCGTTTAAAATTACTTTCATATTACATTTATAATTTAGCAATTGAATAATTTTTGATTGAATTTTACAGAACCAAGAGTTAAATTTAGTAATGATTTAGAGAACAGCGCCATGCCACCTATTTACGTGTATTCCAGACTTTACCAGTACCTTTCCTTTGTACATCCCTGACGCCAATTGTCATTATTGATGCATAAAATGAATAATAAATTTATTTTCAATCTTGAAATTATTATGTAGTTTATTAAAGTACTATGGAATTAAAACACCTGTGTGGAAACAAGTTAGTATTTGAATAATTATTAGGAAAATATTTTATTGCATTTTATTTCAAACAATTTGCACTTTAAATACTGAATTGGTTTTAACTACAATAGTCTTACACAACATATGTTCAGATGTTGATTGCCTGTTAAGGAGTGCTGAACTAAATATCGTATTTGACATTAGATTATTTGTGTTAAATCATTCATCCAAACCATGTCTACTGCTGTTAGCGTCAAAGATTTGGTTGTTTTTGTCACCGGCGGTGCTTCTGGTCAGTCAATATTGTTTAATATTGTTTCAATTATCATTTATTAATTAGTGTCGAAAAGAAATGTTAGTTTTAAACAATAAAATTGCCGTTTTTCCTCTTGTTAATAATTTTTCAATCTAGGCTAATTTTCATACAGTTGGATGCAAAAGCTAGGGAAGCTATTTATTGGACCTTGCTCTTAAACTAAATGAAATTATATATTTATTTTTTGTACTAAATATAGAAATATTAACAAAAAATTTTACCTCAAGATAATTTTTTTGTACATAGGCCCAGGTAAGATTGGACAAGTATGTTTTATAAATACAAAACCAGTTCATGTTTTTGATTCTAACTTCGTGAAAATAATCTTTGTCAAAAATTAGAAGGTACCTGTGTTTAGGAAAAAAAATTTCAATTAATACTTTGGACATGGTGATTTTTTGAATTTCTTAAAATTTGAGTAAGTCTCGTCGTTTTAATAAAATTTTAATTAACAGTTTCCTATTTTTTAAAATCAGCTTGAAAAAATATTGATAAGAACACAAACGGCACAGATATTATTAATGGTGCCATCATTTCTCTGACTGCCTGTTATTTATTATAATGTATTTATTTGTTTAGGTTTTGGCAGAGCTATAGTCGATCACCTCATCTCTATGGGTGCAAAGGGTGTCGTCTGTTTTGATAGAAATATTGGCACCAAATTCGATGCCACGAATGTCTTGTTCATTCAGGGCAGTGTTGTCGACGACCAGGAGGTCACACAAGCCCTACAAGAGTGCGAACAATTGTTCGGTCAATTGGACGCAGTGGTCAATTGTGCCGGTATTTCTATATTTGTTGAATGTTTAAAATAAATATGTGGGCATATATCCAATTGTAGGCATAGGTATGGCGAAGAGGAACTATAATTGCTCAACGAAAGAGTCCCATCCTTTGGATGATTTGCGAAAGGTTTTAGAGGTGAACACAATCGGAACGTTTAATGTCAACCGATTAGCCGTTGAATTCATTGCTAAGAATGAAAGGGTTAATGGACTGAAGGGAGTTTTAATAAACACTGCACCCATTTGCGACTTTGAGGAAGGAATTGGTAAATTATTTTAAAATTACCCTCTTTATTGGTATACAATGCGCGCATATATTAAAGTATGAAAATCTCACACGAAATTCATTCAAAATAATTTTGTTTAAACATAAAAAGTGACTTTACATGTAGTCATTCAGATTACCTAATATTCTATTAATATTTCGTATTATTTTATAACTGAATGTAACTGATCTAACCATTCAATCATCATTTGAGTCTTACCATTCAAACATATTCTCCAGGGGTAGCCAGTATCGGCCAATTCAGAGAGGGTTATAGAGCGGAATATTTTGAGAAAAGCTATGCAAAAATTCAATGGTGGAATATACTGTTTCCAAAATATGAAAAATGCACAGAGGGGAGCAATGGTAATAATATGACTCATAGTGTATTAAGTGTATATTGTGCAAAATCTCAAACTCTGGATACATATTTAGGCTATACACCCCCCTCCCCCATTGGCTACCCCTGAGATTCTTGCATTTTTGTGTGAGCATAAGTTGTTAATCTAATATTTTAATTACAAAATATGAAAGATGCGAATTGTATACCTATAATCAGGGTATAGCTAAATCATTTGAAATGATTTGAATGCCACTATAGGTCAAATAGCCTATGCCATCAGTAAAGGATGTTTATTAGGAATGACTCTTCCCATAACACGTGATTTTGCCGCCGAAGGTATTAGATGTGTAACTATAGCACCCGGAATATTGAAGACAGAAATGTTGGCCAAATTGCCAGAGAAAGCACCAGAAAAGCTGACCTCAACTGTCCCCTGTCCTCAACGATTAGGACAACCGGAAGAATACGCACATTTGGTTCAGAATATTATCGAAAATGCTTTGATTAACGGCATAACCATTCGATTGGATGAAACCCTTCCAATGCAACCCTGCGATCAACCCTCGCATATATTGCGGTGTTTTAATTCAAAAATTGCTTTAAATCAATAGATTTAATTCGTTTTGTTTATATTTCAATCAAATTATAGAAAAAAAAAATTTTAAACTTATTTTTTCTCCAATGGATTGTGTTTTAACTATTTTAACCACTGTATCGAACAATTCATGGCTTTGGCCTAAACTTTTGTCCAGCAGTAGAAACACATTTTAACTAAAGAAGTGTTACTCTATTTGAATAAAAATTGATCAAAAATCCAATTACTTAATGGTTTGTGCATTGAATTATTTAACCAAACACATTTTATTATGTCTTCAATAATTACACAAGTTATATAAAGAAATTGAATAAATTATCAAATGATAAGTCAAACAAAAGGGACCTCCTAAGGAAAATTCTATTAAATAGCGACGTTGACATAAGTGGAGAATCTTTTTTATTAATATTTTACAGTTTTAATAGTATTTATATGAATAATCCAAAAATACATTTCGTGTAATCTTTTTTGCCTTAATTTTTGTTGAAACTATAATAGACAATGTGTTTGTATCCCAATAGATGGGAGATGAATAAAACGGCACCGGCACCGATTTTAAAGCCGTGCCAGTAAAATGCGGTGCCCAGGCACCGGCATCAATTTTAATGTGTTGAATACTAAAGAGATGCTCATTACAGGCAAAGTCCTCAATAGTTGGGTATGGAATAAAATTGAAAAAAACCGCAAATTTTCACGAGATGCTAAGGGCGTCGTCTGAGACCCATCAAATAGTTAGAATTAAACATATGTCTAAATATACAGTGTTTAAAATAATAATTTTTAATTTTTAAATAAATATTTTCAATTCAATTTTACAGTTTATTTATTATTATTTTCATATTAAAATTGAAAAAACATAAAAAAAATTATAATACTAATATATCTTGTAAAATATAGTTTTAGATTATAAAATCAATATTACAGCTCGTAATTTTGAAATTATTTATTTATATAAATTTTATTTTAAATATATAAATCAGAATTATTGTACTTTTCAAAAGAAAGTTAAAGATGGAATGTTTATAACCGTTTATTTTGAAATAGTGCATTTTAAATATCATTATTTATTTTAAATTGTAAAATGACTTATCATTGATAATAATTTTATAGATTTTAAATAAAAATTAAAATTTGGTAATAGTTTTCATATTGGTGGGTAGAAATTGGTTATAACATATAGGTATTATGTAATCGTTTTGGTACATATGAATAATATTAGAACTGGTGCTGACGTTTCGTAACTATTATTTTTGCTAAGAAACATTCTAACATTAGTGCCGATGCCGGTATCTACGCACCGCTTTTCACAGGCAAGGCTTTAAAATCGGTCCCGGTACCGGTGTCGTTTTAGTAATCTCCCAATAGACGAAACATAATATGATCTACTTATTATTTATATTTATTTTAGCAAGAATTATAGTTCATATATAACTAAAATAAAATGAATTGAAATTTTAAATGATTTACAACGTTGTATAGATATTACAATTATATTGAAAAAAATAAGTGCATAGTCTTAATTCCCAATCTCTAAATTATATAATAACGAATGTATATATTATTAACATTTTATCAATAATTGCAGTTTATATTAAAATAAATCATAGGATTGAAGAATATTCAAATCTAAATAATTATCAATTCTGTAAGATCACGCATATATTAGAAACTTGTCGTATTGCCACCTTAAATATTATCTGACAAATTCAAAATTTAGCCGAAATTCGAGTATTCTAGATTCAATCGAAATTTTTGAAATATTTTTATGTTTTTCCTCTCATTTCTGTTGAGTTGAAAATTGAGGGAAATTCAAGAAATATTTTATTATATACTTTGATAATAATAAGATCTCTGTCTTCAATAAAGAGTTGTTTAAGAATAAAACACTTTTTGACATAATATCTTTTGTCTTTCTATCCCAATAGACGAAATATAATATAATCTATTTTTTAGTTATGATTATTATAGCCAAAATTACAGTTTATATATAACTAACTATTGACATAGTTTAAGTGATGATTAAAATTTACGATTATTTCGATTTAAATTCATAGATCTGATCAAAATATGTAAACTGACAAATATTAGGGTGCACTACAAAGTCTAACCAACTTTGGGTAGGGTTAAAATCATAATGTTTTATTATCAATAATATTAAATTTTTAGTCTATTAAATATTTACAGTTTCTTATTTTACGTTAACATGTTTGTGCAATATATTGAGACGTTCTCGGGATCTTCCATACGTTTTTCGCGAACGGCCAGTTGTCGCCGAATTGTACGCAAGTGGCCGTATAACATACTTGAACTGGTAATCGGACCCGGTCACTGGAACACTACCGAAGCAATATGGCTGCACTTCGTCTCCCAAAAGCCTGTCCTTCCGTTCAGGACATGTTCAAGGAGATTTTCGAAACTCTAAGCACAAGCCGAGGCTCACAGAATTTATCGAGGTACAGGCTCAGGTTAAATTATTGGCCTAGGCCAGGCACCATGATCAAGGATCAATTCTTTAGGAAAGGTTTGACCTTAATTATATGTATATATACATTAAGTAAAATCTATTTTGGAATAAAATAAAAAATTTAAAAAGAAACTTATTTCGTAAATTTTAGCAAAATACGTGTCCTTCCCTGTGTATAGCGAGTTCCGCGGACCCGCTTTATACTTCATCCTTGTAGTCGCACCCGAAGTGGTTTCTAGAGCCACATTCTTTTACACTGGACTCTCACTTCGTATTGGAGGTTTATCATAAATCGATTTGCGAACCACATTATCTTAAAAATAAAATTCAATTAAAATAAAAAAAATTACATATAATTCTCCCGGGCACATACGCAGAAATGAAAAAGTTATAATTTTTTAAAAATTTTCTATTAAAGATCTTATATTGTAACTAATGAATGATAATATTAAATTATAATCTATTTATAATTTACAGTTTGCAATTGTAATAAAAATTCACTATGCAATATATAAGTTTTTAATATTCAATAAAATAATTGTATACAGTTTCTTAAATTTTTATGAAAAATCAGTCAATATTTATAAGAATGTAAAATAAAATCAACAATATTTATATTCATTTATATAATGTAAATAATTTTTTAATATATTCTCAAACTGTAAATTAATAATAGAGTATAAAATTAATATTATAATTTATTAGATACAATAAAGAATCTTTAATAGAAAATCTTTAAATAATTATAACTTGTTTATTTCTGCCCGTTTATGTGCCCGGGAGACATATATGCAATTTTTTATTTTAATTGAATTTTATTTTAAAGATAGTGTGGTTATAAAATCGATTTATGATAAACCTCCAAAACGGAGTAATAGAAAATCTTAAAAAAATAATAACTTGTATATTTCTGCATATGTGCCCGGGAAATGTTAGTTTTAAACAATAAAATTGCCGTTTTTCCTCTTGTTAATAATTTTTCAATCTAGGCTAATTTTCATACAGTTGGATGCAAAAGCTAGGGAAGCTATTTATTGGACCTTGCTCTTAAACTAAATGAAATTATATATTTATTTTTTGTACTAAATATAGAAATATTAACAAAAAATTTTACCTCAAGATAATTTTTTTGTACATAGGCCCAGGTAAGATTGGACAAGTATGTTTTATAAATACAAAACCAGTTCATGTTTTTGATTCTAACTTCGTGAAAATAATCTTTGTCAAAAATTAGAAGGTACCTGTGTTTAGGAAAAAAAATTTCAATTAATACTTTGGACATGGTGATTTTTTGAATTTCTTAAAATTTGAGTAAGTCTCGTCGTTTTAATAAAATTTTAATTAACAGTTTCCTATTTTTTAAAATCAGCTTGAAAAAATATTGATAAGAACACAAACGGCACAGATATTATTAATGGTGCCATCATTTCTCTGACTGCCTGTTATTTATTATAATGTATTTATTTGTTTAGGTTTTGGCAGAGCTATAGTCGATCACCTCATCTCTATGGGTGCAAAGGGTGTCGTCTGTTTTGATAGAAATATTGGCACCAAATTCGATGCCACGAATGTCTTGTTCATTCAGGGCAGTGTTGTCGACGACCAGGAGGTCACACAAGCCCTACAAGAGTGCGAACAATTGTTCGGTCAATTGGACGCAGTGGTCAATTGTGCCGGTATTTCTATATTTGTTGAATGTTTAAAATAAATATGTGGGCATATATCCAATTGTAGGCATAGGTATGGCGAAGAGGAACTATAATTGCTCAACGAAAGAGTCCCATCCTTTGGATGATTTGCGAAAGGTTTTAGAGGTGAACACAATCGGAACGTTTAATGTCAACCGATTAGCCGTTGAATTCATTGCTAAGAATGAAAGGGTTAATGGACTGAAGGGAGTTTTAATAAACACTGCACCCATTTGCGACTTTGAGGAAGGAATTGGTAAATTATTTTAAAATTACCCTCTTTATTGGTATACAATGCGCGCATATATTAAAGTATGAAAATCTCACACGAAATTCATTCAAAATAATTTTGTTTAAACATAAAAAGTGACTTTACATGTAGTCATTCAGATTACCTAATATTCTATTAATATTTCGTATTATTTTATAACTGAATGTAACTGATCTAACCATTCAATCATCATTTGAGTCTTACCATTCAAACATATTCTCCAGGGGTAGCCAGTATCGGCCAATTCAGAGAGGGTTATAGAGCGGAATATTTTGAGAAAAGCTATGCAAAAATTCAATGGTGGAATATACTGTTTCCAAAATATGAAAAATGCACAGAGGGGAGCAATGGTAATAATATGACTCATAGTGTATTAAGTGTATATTGTGCAAAATCTCAAACTCTGGATACATATTTAGGCTATACACCCCCCTCCCCCATTGGCTACCCCTGAGATTCTTGCATTTTTGTGTGAGCATAAGTTGTTAATCTAATATTTTAATTACAAAATATGAAAGATGCGAATTGTATACCTATAATCAGGGTATAGCTAAATCATTTGAAATGATTTGAATGCCACTATAGGTCAAATAGCCTATGCCATCAGTAAAGGATGTTTATTAGGAATGACTCTTCCCATAACACGTGATTTTGCCGCCGAAGGTATTAGATGTGTAACTATAGCACCCGGAATATTGAAGACAGAAATGTTGGCCAAATTGCCAGAGAAAGCACCAGAAAAGCTGACCTCAACTGTCCCCTGTCCTCAACGATTAGGACAACCGGAAGAATACGCACATTTGGTTCAGAATATTATCGAAAATGCTTTGATTAACGGCATAACCATTCGATTGGATGAAACCCTTCCAATGCAACCCTGCGATCAACCCTCGCATATATTGCGGTGTTTTAATTCAAAAATTGCTTTAAATCAATAGATTTAATTCGTTTTGTTTATATTTCAATCAAATTATAGAAAAAAAAAATTTTAAACTTATTTTTTCTCCAATGGATTGTGTTTTAACTATTTTAACCACTGTATCGAACAATTCATGGCTTTGGCCTAAACTTTTGTCCAGCAGTAGAAACACATTTTAACTAAAGAAGTGTTACTCTATTTGAATAAAAATTGATCAAAAATCCAATTACTTAATGGTTTGTGCATTGAATTATTTAACCAAACACATTTTATTATGTCTTCAATAATTACACAAGTTATATAAAGAAATTGAATAAATTATCAAATGATAAGTCAAACAAAATGAACCTCCCTAGGAAAATTTTATTAAATAGCGGCGTTGACATAACTGGAGAATTTTTTTTATTAATATTTTACAGTTTTAATAGTATTTATATGAATAATCCAAAAATACAATACATTTGACTATTATCTCACGGTTTCATTGAATATTGTTCTCATAATCTCGTAAATAATGTATTTTAAGCTTTCATTGTTTAACATTTAAAAGAATACATTTATTTCTATGATTACACGAATCTTAAACACGCTGTTCTGTCTTCAATGGTCTGGAATAGAAGTCTATATTGAAAATAATAACCAATGTTTAAGTTATTAATAAAATTTTCATTCTTTTTCTACATATTTCTGAAGAACAATTTTTAAAAAATGATTATTTAATAAAAAATTATACTTACCTGTTGATTAAAATTCGTAATGTTATGTTTTGCCCCCCTGCCCAATACTCGCTCCCTATGAATTACAGAAAGTGCGAAATAACTATTGTAATAATTATGTATCAATTATATTGAAAAAATAGAGAGGCAGATTGAAAATATTTTATCTGTTTTGAGTTGAAAATTCAGAAATATTTCATTGGATACTTTGATAATAATAAGATCTCTGTCTTCAATAAAGAGTTGTTTAAGAATAAAACACTTTTTGATATAATCTTTTTTGCTTTCATATTCCAATAGACGAAATATAATATAATCTATTTTTTAGTTATGATTATTATAGCAAAAATTACAGTTTATATATAACTAACTATTGACATAGTTTAAGTGATGATTAAAATTTACGATTCTTTCGATTTAAATTCATAGATCTGATCAAAATATGTAAACTGACAAAATATTAGGGTGCACTACAAAGTCTAGCCACATTTGGGTAGGGTTAAAATCATAATGCACTATCAATATATTAAATTTTTAGTCTATTAAAAATTTACAGTTTTTTATTTTACGTTAACATGTTTGTGCAGTATATTGAGACTTTATCGGGATCTTCCATACGTTTTTCGCGAACGGCCAGTCGTCGCCGAATTGTACGCATGTGGCCGTATACCATACTTGAACTGGTACTTGGACCCGGTCACTGGAACACTAACGAAGCCATATGGCTGCACTTCGTCTCCCAAAAGCCTGTCCCTCCGATCAGGACATGTTCAAGGAGATTTTCGGAACTCTAGGCACAGGCCGAGGCTCACAGAATTTATCGAGGACAGGCTCAGGTTAAAAAAATTATTGGCCTAGGCCAGGCACCATGATCAAGGATCAATTCTATGGGAAAAATTTGAACTTAATTATATGTAACTATACATTAAGTAAAATCTATTTTGGAATAACAAGGACAAGTCGATAATCCTATAACGCGTTAGCGCCACCTAGTATATCACGTTATGTTATTTATATTTTATTA
>JAQFXN010002752.1:0-12049 GCA_034693365.1 Liacarus xylariae
CTCTCTCTCTCCTCTCTCTCTCTCTCTCTCTCTCATCTTCTACTTATCTTAATGTAATATCTCCTCTATTTATTTAAGTGTTTTCTTTTTCTTCTTATTTTCCTTCTATTTATATAAAATGATTTTTTTATATTTTATAGTATTTGACCGAATCATATATTTTACTAAAATTCAAAAATACTCAAAGAAATTTTGTGCAGTTTGCACAACTTCAACCTATGCTCCGGCAGCCGAATTTGGAGTCCCTAATTATTATATATTGATTGTGTTTTTTGCGTTAAACATTGGCTAAAATCGGTTTTCTTTTAATTATCTACTATCAATTTATTCGTCTGTACACATGATATCAAAATTAAACGAAACAATTAAATACTTTGCTTAAAATATTTCATATATTATATAAATGTTAAAAATATTTTTTCTCATTATTACAAAACTCCCAAAACATTTATGACATGAATAAGTTCTAATGTGACCATTTTTTCATTATTGATGATTGAAAAATAATGTAGGCAAAAAATCATTTTATTCAGGCAAATTATTTCTTTAATAAACATTATTTAACTCGATTAAATGGAACTGTGAAATAAATGATTCATTTATAAATGTTGCAAGCAGAAATATTAAGGACAATTTTTATGCATAAATGTTATTTACAGTACAGTTATCTTTATATTTCTAATCATCATTTCTAATAAATAATCAATAATTATATTTTCAATTGAAATTCGTATCGAAAAAATTAGAAATAATTATTGCATTAAAAATAATATAAAATAAAAACAAGAATATATGAATAGAATTAATTTTATATGACTTTCTGCACAAACATTTGCGATGAAAATAATGTATCCGTTTTTCTATTCCTTTCTATTTTTTCTTTTTTTAATGAACACAATTTCCTTTAATATTTTTTCAGATAAAAGTAATTGTTTTTAGAGTTAATTATATCGTTAAACAATTATTTTTTCGTCAAATAATGACTTTCGTTTGTCAGCCTTCAAATGGAATAACGATTTTTAAACTTATTTTAACTCTATTTAAATTTAAATAAAATACCTTAAATGAATAAATCATTTCAAACAATCAATTCAGAACTACGGGAAATATAGTGAGTGCAACAATATATAAATTCAGTTTATTCTTAATGCTATCCCTTTTAATACTAAACTAATGCATCGATTACTGTATTCCGATTCAATACTTTATGCATTCAATTACTAATGTATTTCTTATTATCACAAATTAACTGATTATATCGGTGATATGTCAACTCTAAGGTCCTTTCATGCACTCTCAGAGACTGACTATCCCAGGTATATTGATTTTACCCTACTACCTGCCCAACTTCTCTACTGGAGGCCATGCTTAGACCGAGGCTAATACAGTTCAGGCCCAGGACCAAAAATAGGCTTTTGATATTTTTATAGGCCGAGGCCAAGTCTAGAAATATATTGAGCCTAGGCTCATGAGCCCAATGCTCAGACCAGTGGATATCGGGCCAGTTCTCATCACTAAAAATCAGGGATGGGCAAAGAGGGGCACAGTCCGTTACACCCCTTGGGATTTTACCAATACCCCTTAAGTCGCTCGTGAAATAATATTATTTTGTTATAGGTTACACTGATATTTTATCAACTTAAATATTTTGAACATATTTATGCTTTTAAATCGAAAAACCCGCAAATTATAATCATCAACTCAACTGTAGCAATAAAAAGAATAATTTGAAAATTTTAGGAATTCGCATTCCTGTTGAATTTTTTCCATCATTAGTTAATATTGTTAATCAATTATTAAATATTCGCATGAATAGATTTATAATTTACATTTTAATTTACCTTGTTACTATAGATTATGATCAACAGCTTTGAATTTCGGTGAAATACTCAAGAATGCAATTGAATTAAAATTTTTAAATCCCGAATTTACGATTTTGGCTAATCTCATCAGAAAGACGTTATCAAATAGCACATAATTTCTCATGGAACCATGTTCATATCTAATATAGTTTATCTTTTAAAAGTATATTCTCGATGATAACTCCGAAATTCAAATCTGTTGATTATGATTGAATTTTTTTTTCATTATTAATCGAAATGATTACCTTAAAGATTGATAAATATAGAACAGAGCTATTGTAATGTAATATTCTTATTTTGCCCCTCTTTAAATGTGTTACCAATTCTTCAATAGATTCCATTTTTTCCACTTTTGTTGCAATTGTCGTCAGTGTATAGTTTCCTGCGCTATAGAATATATGCAGTAAATAAGCAGACAATAGCCAACAGCCGACCACTAAATTGATCGATAGCTGATTTTTACTGATCTTCGGTATCGATTGATTGAATAATATTGAAATTATAGTCCAATTAATTTTCAAATAAATACTTATTACGCATAAAGCGATTAGTGAAGCACAGAGTGCTGTCCAAATGTCAGTATCGAATGGTTCGAATAGAGACGAGGAGTACTTTATTGCATCAAATATTGGTGCTGTGAATGTGATTGAACTTATTCGATACGGTGGCGCATATCTTATCACATCATATCGCTCTCCAATCATCGCTACAGATCCTATTCCAAAATGTGCTTTCTACAATAACAAATTAAAATTTTATTTTATGAACCATTTGCCCAGTTGAATTGTCACGTGCACAATTTGTATGTCCCGGTTGTTCTAGACAATTGATTGGTTACACTGAATAATAAATATGAACTTGTACTAATTTACCCATATACTAAGCTCGATATTCGGTTTAATGAGAAAATAAATTAAGAATTAATTTTAAAAATTTTACCTTTTCTATCAATTTACCAATTACTCCATCCCAGGAACCATTTGGTAATCTCCTACCCCATATCTGATGACAATAGAGAATCTCAAATTTGAAATTTAAATATTCACTTAAAATTTTTAAAATATCGCCTTCGTATCCTTCAATTTTGACCAGGCTATTGTTATTTCCATAATTGGTGTGATAAAAAAATGGATAAATCTATTTAAAATAATTTTAATAGTCAACATTAATAAATGTAATTTACTGAATGAGTTATATCAAACTACAATCTACATTATAAATATTGAAACATTAAATTGTGTAATTTTATAAATTCATATTTTATAAAAGATTATATTACTGTTGAAACTATTTAAATAGCAGCCAACCTTAAGATATAAAGCTTAAAGTTGGTTGCTATTTAAATTATTCCTACTGTAAATTAATCATAAAATTGTAATATATTCGCATAGCATATTGATAATTAATGACATTTATGGTCAATATCTTATATTATATCTGGAATATCGAAATCTATGCCATTAAACTGCAATATTTTCTGATTGGTATTTCTAATATTTTTGAAAGGCTGTAAGTATAGCACATTGTTAAAATTCTAAAAATCTAGATCAACTTCAGATTGAGTATCACACTATTTGTGTTAGTATTAAACTTGATAACTGACTGTCTATCTATTGGAAAGTAGAAAAATCTTTAGAAAATGCTCACAGCCAGGAAATGTTATACGATTCTCTTATATATTGAGACTATGTTTGTATGCTGTCAATTCTGTCCAGATTTTTTTATTTGGGCTAAAAATCATAAACATTAATTTTTATACGAATAAAATATATCGTGTTTTATAATCCTTCTTCTACTTATGTTAATAGAAGAAGTTCTTATTTGAATTTATGGTACTAAGTAATCGAAACTATGCTTAAATATTCTCAAAATAAACAATTTATAAATGACAAATTTTAATAATACAGAGCTTTATAGTGAGTATAACTTCCATTATTGACTATGACTTCAGTACAACTATCTTTCATAGACATTACTAAGTTTTGAATAGTTCTATTTGACAATTACAACAATTTAGTATCATAAATTCAAGAAGATATTTATTAATAGAAATAAAAGACAGATTATAAATTTTGATATATTTATTTAGAAAAAAACTAATGTTTTGATTTTTACCACAAATAAAAAAATCTGGACAGTATTGACAGCATGCAAACATAGTCTCAATATATAAGAGAATCGGAGTACATGGTAGATATAGAATAATATAATGTAAAACTAATAAATACTTACATTGTTAACTGCAACAATCAATTTAGTGCCATTTAAATTAAAATTCATTTCGCTAATAATTATCTTGAAAATTGTTTATTTTGAATTATCAAAACCATTCAAGTGTACTAGCCAGTGACTCTTTCCTTTTTCCTTAATACAATTAGATGTTGTTAAAATGCAGTAAAGTGTCTAAAATAATTCAACTCCTGTTTTATACTTTTCAAATATACAATAGATAAGATTTATTAAAAAGGGCAAAATATATCCTGAAATTTATTGTTTGTAAACTGTTAAATGACAAGTATTAGAAATTAATAATAAAAGTTTAACACGAATAAAAATGAATTTCTCAAATTACAAATTATCCACCATTATGGAATCAGATATACTTAATTAATCATATTTTGCAAATTTACACAAGTTGTAAAATCTATAATTAATGATAAGATATATGTGTAAGCATTTTTAAAGTGGCACTGAGTGCCAAAAATGGTGACTTTAGATCTTGACAACTGTCTTACTATTTATTGATCATTTAAAACTCTACATGATGATACTCAGAGCAACAAATGGTTTTCTTATACACAAACTTTTGAAATTTGAATGTTGCTTATGTCTAAATACTTTCTATACCAGACCTTCCATTGAGATATCTAAATGCAGTTTTCCAGGAAAATACGTAATAAATGTTACTTGAATAGTAACATAAATCTAATATAATCATAATTATCAAAAAACAATACTGAATTCATTCAAAAAATATAAGCTAATTATAAATAATAATAAGAAATAATGAGATTGTAAATTTCAAAAGATTATATTAAATTTCAATAATAGAATAACAAAATATATATCATTATATATCATAAAAGCTATACTGAAAAATATCACTAATCCAGTGAGATTCCAAAGCTAATGACAATACGAATCAATCTTATTTACTATTTCTTTAAAATATTTTAAAATTATTTAAATATGTAAAAAAGCTGTTTTATGATTAAACATTATTATCTAATCAACATATACTGTTAGATTTATTGAAACAAAACAATTTAAAATATAATATGATTCCAATTTATTTGAAATCATCTGTGAATCAAAGCTTAAAAAAAGCTTTGATACCACTGACGTTTCAGGAGTAGTATCTCAATGGAAGGTCTGTCTATGCTAATCATGTGTTGTCTTTTAATGATAAATTTTTAACTTTAATAATAATCTTAAAGCCTTTAATAGTTTTTGAATCTCTTCTCTTTATATTCTAAGTAATGAGTTCTAATCCAAATGCATGATTTGAAAAGAGACAAACAATATTTATTGATTTCCATCCTTGATTTTCAATAGATAAAACATTTTCCTCATTAAATGAGAAATAAAACATTATTGATGAACACTATGTGGACAAGTAATAACAGGTTTTATTTGATGTCCAATTTTAGAATGACCTTGCACTGTATTCACTGTCTAATCTATTTCGTTTAGACTAAACGTTAAGTAATGTAAGATTAGCTAACTTACAGATATCTCTCTCAATGTACAGTCTATAAAAGTAACCGTTCCTGAACATTACTATACAGATTTTGCTAATCTGCTTATCTATTCTTAAAATGTTTATCAATTTTGAATCAATTAATCTGTCGATAACTGATAAAAAAAAACTTTTACATTTTATAACTAAGTTTAAACTTATTTACATTCAAAACAACAAATGAATATATTTTATAAAAATATAATTGATTTTGAAATATTATTTTTTCATATATTGATTGTTTAATTGCAAACCAATTGATATAATATAATCGTTTTTGAATATACAAATTAAATTACTATATTATATCAATTGGTTTGCAATTAAAGAATCAATATATGAAAAAATAACATTTCAAAATCAATTATATTTTTATAAAATATATTCATTTTTTGTTATGAATATAAATAATTTTAAATTTAGTTATAAAATGTTAAAGTTTTTTATCAGTTATCAACAGATTAATTGATTCAAAATTTGATAAACATTTCACGAATTGATAAGCAGATTAGCAAAATCTTTATAGCAATGTTCAAGAACGGTTTACTTTTATAGACTGTACATCTACTTGGTCAATAGCATGGATTTTTTCTCCTAGAAATAATCTTCATTGTCAACATTTATGTGATAAATAAAAATTTGTGCCAATACTAAATTTCAAAAGGTTTATGAAGGTGCAAAATTTAGAAAATTGAATTTGTGTAGGCTAATTGAAGCTAATCCACAGTTCCAACTGACACTATCTATATATTCTTATAAAACTTAAACAAATATAAGTTCAACAATATATGATACGACACTGGTCGTTACCGTCGGGATCATGTTAGCAGTGATAATTCACCACAGAAGAATAAAAAGTATAACACTCAACGCAACTTTATGTAAGCTTTACAAAAATATATATCTTGTACCAATTGGACTCATGAATTGGTAATCAAAGATAATAAATTTAATATTCCAAAGTTTGCACCCCCTATACTGTATGAATCTAGGGTGACCAGATTATTTTAACTATGACCTGGACAATTTAATAAAATATATAGTTGAGCCCGGACATTCCCGGGACAGAACTTTTTTTTAGTTTAAACTAAACTCAATTCATAAATACTTATATACATAGTTTAAATTTAATGTAATTCCATTTTCCAATAATTAAGATGCATTTCTCTACTATTACCTTGTGTTTTTGGTCGATGGAAGGGTAAATTTGGGAAATTTTTCGAATTATTGTATGTGGAGTTTAATAGAGGTATTTCTAAAGTCCTTTAATCAAAATAATTTAAATCAATTTTTATGTCCAACTTCTATTGGCTATATTTGATGATATATACCAGAAAGTTCACTAGAATATGACAGAATATTTCCAAAGTATATCCGGGACTTCTGGTCACCCTATATGAATCAGAGCCTCAGAATCACAGGGGGTGTAGGGGGAATTTTTCAATCCTCAAATTCTTGAAGAATTTAATACAGACGTAATGTAACAGAATTTATTAAGAATTTCACATAATATTCCAAAAACGGCGGAGTTATTATAAAATTTTGATTAGGGGAAAGGGAGTAATAATTTCTCGTTTTTCTTCATCATAGAGGAAGGGGTATTTTGGTTATACCGGCCTCCTATTGGGCAGCTCTGCCTTTAGTGTTATTTCTAGTATAAATATTTTTACTGACAACTTTTGCATTGAGAAAATTTATTCAATTACCTATTCTGTTGTGAGCACAATAGCACAATAGAAATTAGGTGGATGTTTGAACTCAATTGGTATATTTTCATAAATTATAAATCCAAATTGAAGATAAATAACGAAATTTTTTTCTAAGTTCATCCAAATCTATTCAGACCCACAGATGACCCTCACATCGACTTTATTTAATGTTGTTTTTAAACCCCTTTTCTGTATTTCTCTTTCCGTTCATAATTTGTATTTTTATTTTTAATAAAGAAAACCAATAACTGTTTCTTATGCTTTATTGTGAGCAACGTTTGGCCACACTATCCGAATGATTTCGACTTCGATTTAATTAGGGATCAAATTTTTGTACAGTAGTTAGATTACTTCATTGATGCTGAAAGTATCCGCCCACGGTCTTCCATATACTTTGATATGACTTATAGTATCTCTATTTTGTTGGATTGCCTTAAGCACATGTTTTACCCTCATGATATTTCAATTTATTGACAATTTTTAAAAAAAAGAGTTTAATTCAGATGTTAACCATATTAATAAAATAAGCACATTTTAAACGTGCTGTTCAGTCTACAAGGTCTGGAATAGATGTCTATAGTGACAATAATAACCAATTTAAAAATTATTAATAAAAATTTCATCTTTTTTTCTGCATTTTAATGGAAATATTTCTAGAAAATAATTATTTAATAAAAAGTCATGCTTGTTTAAAATTGTGCTATTACAATTTGTCACTCGATATAATATTTAGTCAAGTAGGGCATACACACGGAGATGAGGACGAAGTTTTTGAGAACAATAAAATAGAAATATCAAAAATGAGCTCAGCTTGAAAAATGAAAATGCAAAGCAAGATAAAAATTTGCATCGGGCATAAATTGTCCAGAGATTGGCCACCAGCTATGGCCGCCTCTTACTTATTGAACTTTCATAGAAATAATTGAATGACCTAGAAGTAAATAATATACCTTTTGTCTAATTATATTGCTGTGCAAATTGCAAAGAATACTACCGGAAAAACATATACTTATATTTCAAATGATTTATAGAAAGATAAAGCAAATAAAAATTAGATTTTATCGCAAAATATATTTATTATAAAATTTATTTCATCATATCCCTTAATGATTTCATCAATTTACGCTAAATGAGTCTATAAAATTATTTGGTCTGTTCAATTTTGAAAAATATCCGACAGACAAGTTTATTGCGTAATAATTGAACTTCATTAGTTTTTATGTTTACCAAACTAAAGCATTACCTTTGCTGAAATTTGTAGTTAATATTAGTTGTATAATTAAGGTGACCAGATAATTTTGAGTAATACCGGGACAATTTAATATAATATAGGTATAAAACCGGAACATTCCAGGACAGCATTTTTTATAATATCAACTCATCTCTTAATATATACTTGTATTTTTTTGTTTGAATTTAATATAATTCCATTATTGAATAGTTAAGATTCTATAGGAGGAATTTAGAGAGCTCAATTCCAATATAACAGGTTGATTTACTCCTGGGAGTGTGGGTAGAAGGAAGGTAAATTTTGATATTTTGCAAGTTTTAACATATAGAGTTTATGAATCGTATTTTAATTAAATTTTATTAATTTATTTTTGTATTTATATAATTTATTACTGACATTGAAATTTATTTGATAAAATATAACCGAGAATTGAGGAGAAATTAACAGAATGTTCTGAAAACAGGACCTATTCTGTTTTCTAAAATTAGTTATTAGCCAGTTTATAGGTGTATGCTACTAATATCCTATTTGGTGATAGTCAGAGATAGAGACTTCTTTCTAGATATTCCTGTTTAATTATTCCATATATTTTTCTGGTAACTCCTTTTTCATTTAACAGATTTAGAAATAATCTACATTTGATGCAAATGCATATAATTATCAATAAATTTTAAAAAATTTAAATCCGGGACTTTATTATGTCCCGGTATAACACTGCCCGGGACACTGGATAGAACACACAAATTCGGGACAATCCCGGCCAATCAGGGACTTATGGTCACCCTATGTATAAACAATAATTGAGTCAAAAATAGGTTTATTTACTTGATGTGGTTTTTACTTATTGTACTCTGTCATCTAGCCAAGTCAGAGAGTATAGAAGGGGTATTTTGAGAAAATTTTGCCAAAAATGCACGGCATATAAAATTTTTTAACAAAGGAAAAATGCACAGGGGGTGTGATAAAATGTAAGGCAAAAATACGACTCTGGGCCGCAGGCACAAAATATGAGGGTGTATTTGCGAAATCTCAAACTCAGGGTAGGTATTTAGGCTATACCCCCCTTGGCGACACCTGATGTCATCCATACAATATATTATACCACAAAAATGTTCTTTGAGTCCTTATATCATGATTGCTAGTTTATGTCAGTTTAATAAATTTTTAATTAATCTCGCCTTATTTTATTACAGGTGCACATGTCATTTGATATTGTACAGTATAAGAGGGCTGGGACGCAAACTATTGGATTGTATTAAAGGTCCATTTTGAAATTCAACATATAAATATAAGTTTTATCAAGTTCAATCTTTAATATTTAAAAAAAGTCTTAAATGGAAAGCAATTATAAGTTTTAGAAATCTAATTCATCCTTCATATTTGATTGAAACATTATCTTGTTAAAAGTTTTATAAGCCCAAATATCCGGTGAGCTTGGACATCTCTGTATATATACAACGCATATAATAATTAATTTTTCTTTAAACAAAATTAAAAATTTGTTAATAGAATTTGTTATTTGTGTTAATATGTATAACAGTATTGATAGAGAGATTGTGAATAGAAGTGAAATCAATACCAATACTAAAATTGAAAGTTTTATCAAATGTGAAAACTTAGGTCAAGAAAAGTTCAATTCAAGACAAGTGATTCTGATTACGATATTATGTTTTGGCAATTTTTGTTTGGGCACAGGATTTTCATTGCAGGCCCCGTTCTTCCCTACAGAGGTTTTTTTTGAAGTTTATTAAAATTATTCAGTAATTAATAAAATTTCAACAATTTTAATGTAAGGCAAAATCAAGAGGTATTGATGAAACATGGATTGGTATAATGAATGGAGTGCTTGATGTGGGTTTTCTTAGTGGATCAATATTGTCCGGCAAATTTGTAATTAGAAAAATTTTAATATTTTTAAAAATATTATCAACATATAAATATAATCAAGAATAACGAAATTGCCTAATTAATTTTATTTTAGTTAAATATCCCTCTATTTTAATGAATTTTAATGAACTTCATTCATTCATTTTTTTTTGTTTACAAATGGTTAATAATAAGTCATCTTTTTTTACTAAATTTTTCATCATATTTTTCTATCTGACTATTCAAAGATCAATTCAACTAAAATCATAAAAAATATTTTGACTCTTTAATAACCTGAATGAAAAGTCAACTACACTAATGTTAACCATTTGAAAACAAAAAATTAATAAATCTGACTTTGAATTCATTAAAATAATGCGATATTTGACTAAAATAAAATACAATGGGCAAATTCATTATTCTTGATTATAATCAATCACTTTAAAATCTTATTTTTATATTTTTTTACTTAAAACATGTTAATAGAGTTATAAATTTATCAACGTAATTCAAGATGTTGATAATTTGTCAATTTATCAATGAGTTTTCTTGTAAGAAAATATTAAATTAGATATTTTAATGCTAGAAAATTAATTCACACTTTATATCATTGGTTTGTATTAATCACATAAAATTGTTAAATGAATTTTTACATTTAATATCATTTCCAACAGTCAAGCTTGTTCAAGTCGAAAAATGTGCTGACATTTAGTATGGCATTAGTTGGCATGAACGTGATATTGTTCGGGTAAAAATAATTTATTTTATTAAATTAATTAGTCAAATTATATTTTTCATAAAATCAGAGATGTAGAAGGTAAGAACGGTCCAAAAAGCATCTTAGAATGGAGATATCGCCGAAATAATCATAAAAGGTACTGTCAAATCATTTTAGAAGGTCATTTAAGGGGTAAGGGGGTGTAGTTTCAAAAAAAATCAAAATTTTCGAATATTGGTAGGGAGCGTAAATAAATGACCTCCTAAAATAATGTGAAAAGTGCACTGATTTGATTATTTCGGCGATATCTCAATTTTAAGTTGCTTTCTTGGACCTCTCTGACCTTCCACGTGCTGCATAAAATGTAATAAATAACAGGAATAGCCAATTAACGCTATTGCCAAAAATTCCTCCCTATCTAGAAAATATTTCAAGGTAGCCTTCCTTTTATACGAAAGGAATTTTTTAAAAGTTTTTTCATACCACATCACTGTATTTTACATTGTATTTCTTGTTTTTATACCAGACAGAATTTAGAGAATTTTTCTCCAATTAATCCTCTTTACTCCACTGCTGTCTCGATCGAGTTTATGTAACCTTGATAAATAATTAATTTATTTCAGTTCACTCCAATGGTGTTATACGCCTAATCTGTTCACTACATTTGGCATTATATTCCGTATATTCATTGGACTAGGAATGGGCACATTCTTCACCGCCTGCTATAGTACTGTAATTCTGGAATTTTCCGAACATTTATCACAAGTCTATGTAATTGAAAAGCTTTCAAAGTCTTGTTTTATTAAATTATACAAATATTATGTAATTATTGTAATTATATTACAGTATAATATAAAAAAATATTTATTATTCAAATTTTTATTTATCAAAATTAAATCTTAGGCTACAATTGAGATGAGTTAC
>JAQFXN010002753.1:0-12049 GCA_034693365.1 Liacarus xylariae
CTAAAATAAAGCACAGAAATGTATTCTAAGCACTGAATCGTCTGATGCATATAAAAGTCCAAAAATATAACACAAGTCTTTCAAGGGATACTGTGGTGTATAATTATGAACGGAGGTATGAACAGAGGTATGTGCGGGGAAATTAAATTACTTAAGCAGCATTTAAGTGAATAAAATAATTTTTACTTTATTTATAATGAAATGGAATAATTGAAATTTTTTCTGGTGAAATCGTCTCCTTCAATGCAGTTTTATTTAAAAACACATTAAATCCTTTTAATTTCACTCAATACTTATTAACTTTTAATTAAAATACACTTTAATTAAACTACAATTGATTATATTTGTAATGAATGCATTAAACGTGTCTTAATATGAAATATTTGTATACATTATGACACGTGACTCTCTACCTTTACATATTAGTACTGCAGTACTGATAAAATATTAATGCTTCACATGACTATATTTAGATATCTTGGGTCTCTTGTAATAACAGATACTAAATTCTGAATGCGACGGAGTGCCGTATAATAAAGGTTCATGTTTAGCAATATCTCACTAAGAGAATGCAGTTCTGGATATGATAACTAATGTATGGCAGTACGAAATTACGAGTACTCTGAGTCAAACATAACCACCGTATATTGCAATGCGTATTTTTGAGTACTCTATGTTAGCTATTATAACCAATATATATAGCAGTGCGTGTTCAAAAACACTCCAAGCTAAACATAACGACTGTATATAGCACTGAGTATTTACGAATATAACCAATGTATATAGCAGTGCGTATTTAAGAAAACTCATTGATATTAGATGTAATAACTACTGTATAGCAGAGTGTAACCTAGATTCCTCTGAGCAGACTCGGAGCTTGCGCTCTAACGCTAACCGAGGTGATGAGGTGAAGTACAGAAGACTAGAACGGTGAGTTGTTTGCCTTCGGGCTTAGGAAAGTATCGTGCTCTATAGAGTTACTAGTTGAGTCCTGAAATACTTTGATGGCTGAATGAAACTCTGTCCGATCAAATTGTTAGATTATATTATTCACACTAACTGTATTATTAAACTTAAGCTAATTTTCTGATAAATAAAGTAACAGTTATTTTAAGCATTTCAAATCAGTCTGATAGTTATTGAGTAGTATATTAAATTGTGTTATTAATAAGAGACAGAGTTACCACAGCAGAGGAGATCCAGATAAAAGTTCAACCGAAGGAGAGAAAGAGAGCGAGAGAGCCGCCGAAGACAACTCAGGACGAGAATCCAGGAATTCCCCCGTATTCATTAAAACGAAGACCTGTATGCCTACACATTCGGGGGTCAACTAAAAGAGTGTTGGGCGGAGACGAATACGATTTTACCGAAGTCGGCGGCTGTGACAGGAGATCCTCAACATCGCCGAAAAGAGCTAGAGAACCAGAGGGTAGCCAACTCAACAGCTTAAAGTAAACAAATTAGTACATTTTGGGTATTTTATACAGTATAGGGCCTTAAGCTCTATACTTATCAAACACAGACACAATAAAAATTGGCAAATACCGAAACGCTTCTCCTTAGGTTGACCAGCATAGACTACAGAAGGAGGCATTTGCCAGACGCTACCAATCAACAACACAGAGCTATTCCCTAGGTGAGCGAACGGTCCAAACACTCGACAAATATTGGCAAAGGCCGAACGGTCTTCCTGTGGCTGGTTAGCAGACAAAAGAAGCGTTTTCACTGCCTTATAGTCCGCTCACTACCACTTAACATCAATAAACCGGCCATAGTTGGACCGGTGGTCCAATGGGACGTTTGAAAGTCAACATCCAGAGAGTGAAAACGTCGCAATATGATCAGGAGAGGTAGCTTAGCCAAAATATATCTTATAGGTTATTATGTTTAAACAAAGAAATTCTAAACATTGTCTCTTTTCTTTATAGCTTTAGATATCAATCAAAATATTTCCATATAATTGTAATGATTGTGCAAATTATCTGTTAATTCTGTATTTCTTGATTATCCCTATACATCGATACCTCAATTATAACAACTATGTTCTATGTTAATTATGTTAAACTAGCTAATATGTTCTGGTGATCATTTTGAAACAGGTCCTTTTGCGATTATAAATTTTCGATTTTCCTTATAATTATAAAAGAATATTATATATTTTCCATCTCTAATGTATAGCTCAACATAATGTAGAAGTATTTTTTAATTCAAAATATTTTAAATGATAGTCCAAATGTTCGCAGAAATATAATTTTGAAATATAAATGAGAATTGCATTTAAATATATTTCGAACAAATGCTTTCGAATATATTACATATGTTCTCAATTATTAAAATATCAAATCTATTGCCGAAATATAGTTCGTTCGACTTTGCGATCATTTTTTACAAAATAATTTTAAACAGTTTTAGTTTTAGTTTAAAACTCATATATAATTTAATTGTCTATTTATATTTTAGTATTTAATGAAAACAATTATTATTAATAATGTAATATATTTCATATATTACTACCCGCTGTCATTCACCCAGGGCTATGACGCATTGATCCTCATTTATGCTAGACTCACCATAGCAACTTCCCATTAGCATATACTCATTTCTTAATTAGGAACTAGATTCATATTCTAGAATTGACTTCTTTTAACAATTATGCGTGGCCTCACCAATTGACTGGCCAGAGCAGATTGGATTTGCACTCCATATAATCATAGAAGTTAGTTTATATTCTAAGGCCTTCAAGTGCAAAGTAGGCCTCAAGCCGTGTAAACTGCTATCTAATTATAGTGTATGTATGAATAGAGCCTATAACACTAATAGAGCGGCATAGCGCCACAGAATGTAGGCATATAGTTTATTGAAAGCTTTATTAAACAGAAAGTGAACCTATATTTACTACGGCTACAATTATAAGAGTATATGCACAGAACTTAGCATCACTGCCTAAATTGAGCATTTCTGATCTGATTATACGCTTCCGGTGTAGTTGTTATCCAAAGCTTCTAGAATATTCCACACTCGCTCTGAGCATGCTCCGAGCCGGCGCACTATTGCCACTTGAGGGGATAAAAGCGAGGCGCTTGTCGTTAAGCGAGGATTCTCTTGGCGAGAGCCAAGAAAGGACCGTGTTCTTTAGAGTTACTAGTTGTGTCCTAACAATACTTTGATGGCTAAAGGGAACTCTGCCCAATTAAACTGATAAGCTTCTAAATGTATTATCTACTATAAGTTGCTATTTGATTAATAAAGTGATTATTTTAAATTACAATTCAGTCTACAAGTTATTGAAGTGATATAAATTAAATTTTTATCCAAACAACAGAGCAACCACAGCAATAGAAGATACAGAGGCCGTAAACGAGGACAACAACAAAAGAGCAAAGACTAAGAAGGACGAGACGATAGGAATTCCTCTGTACTCATCACAACGTAGACCTGAGTGCCTACATATTCAGGGGTCATCTAAAGACAGCCAGAGAGTGACAGACTATTCACGGACAGCAACGTTTGGAGCAGGAGACCCTCAAAGACATTGGAGAGGATCTAAAGAGCATATCTGAACAGGTTAGTAATCATTTATTTTACGCGGTGTAGGGCCTTAAGCCCTATGCTTTAAGACACGAAGAATCCACATTGGTAAAGACAGAAAGGTCCTTCTATGGCTGGTTAGAAGATATAAGAAGCCGTTTCGGTGCCTTATAGTCCGCCCGCTACCACTTATCATCAACAAACTGGTCATAGTTGGACGGGTGGTCCAAAGGGACGTTTGAAAGTCAACACCTAAGTAGGGAAAACGTATCAAAATATTGAGTGAAACTTTTCGCTTTCAAACAAATGTTAAGGAATTTATTCTCTCATTTTATTTACAGAGAATATGTTTGAGAGAGACTGACTGAATCCCCACTACCCATTGCCCACTAACCAAAAACTTCAAATCATTTCAATCAAAACTACCTATAATTTAGTTTATAATTGATTTCAAAATTTCATTCAACCCAATATAAAATTTGATATTGAATGCTAATAATACAGTACATGACCGTTGGTATCAACCTGCAAAAATTTAGTAAATTGGTTGATACAATCGATAGTTGACTGCATTGAATAAAGCAAAAACTTATTTTTATAAATATTCAGTAGACGATTATGGCATGACTTCTTTATTTTAAAGATTACTTCAAATATTATTGATTATGTAGAGTAATTTAATGTATTTTCCGTAATTATTTCTTAATTACAAATAGTTTAAAATTTATTTTTTCATAAATTTAGATAAAACAATCGCTTATTCTAAAACAGCCTAACGTTCGTTCTAGATTTTATCTTTCCAAAAATATATCTTGTACACATGATATCAATGATAAGAATTTAATTAAATAGGTTTGGATTGAAAAATTAATTGATATCAACAATCGGTTGATAACAAACAACTAGATATAATCTGACCTTTTATCAATGCAGTAATTGACAATGGATTACGGTTTAGGCATTTGATTGATTAGAATGATTAGTTGACACGAATAGTATTGATAGTAACGGTCATATCCTGTTATAAAAAAAAGTTTCTTAAATCTATTTCTTGATTCAATCAATTATTTATTTTTAAAAATGAGTTTTAAATAAATATCTGAATCTTATAATTAGAATTCTTTTGTCAGTCGATTCTTTGGTCTCAATTCTAGACACAGGTGTCAACTGATGTTTGCTTCTGCGCCAATAGCTTTATTTTAATACCTTGGTCATTTATCTCCTGCTTGCTAACTGAATCTAATGGCATTCGAAACCCAGTTTCTACCAGAACAATGTTCACATTCTTGTCCACCACACCAGAGCTCTCCTCAAACTTATTCCAATTAAACCAATCCTTCTCTACTGTTTTTCAACGCCACTATTGATTGGTCTAAATTCCTGTACTCTCTTCTTCTCTTGTAATCAATTGTTGTTTGTCAACAGTTGCAAACCCATTACCAAATTTCAAATAAAAAATAGATTTGTAATAAATAAAACAATTTTATTGAATAAAACTAATATTTAAATAAATATATTACAAAATGCATTAGTATTTTTAAAATTAATTCGACATTTGGTGCATCGATGCGATGTCATTTTCATCCTCTTTAGGCAGGACTCGCAGTATATGTGACCACAATTTAACGATATATATTGTTTCTGTGATTCTTCAGGCTTTCGATAGCATAAATTACATATTAGTATAGACTCAATATTCAGAACTATAGGCCGTAATATTGTGTGAAAATGTTTTCGACATTTTGGACAGTTATGTGATCGCCGAATCAATGTATGGTAACATTCAGAACACACCAAGTGTCCACATCTAAAAGTTATTAATTCATTTTTTGATTCAATTATCTCAGAATAGGTGTCGAAACAGATCACACAAGACATGATTTTATATTTTATCTGAATATTTATTTTACTAATAATTTGAATTTCCCTTAATTTTATATTTAAATATTTATTTTTTTTGAGCGCGCAACCAATTTTGCTAGATAAGACTTCAAATTTAACAATATATAGTAAAACAAAATAATACATGTTATATATTCCTGTCTTACGTGAGTCTTAAGATCATCGTAAATTGTTCCAATTATCTTCTAATGGCTCAAATGTCTTCAGATCACCTCCAATTGTTCCAATTATCTTCTAATGGCATAAATGTCTTAAGATCACCCCCGAATTGTTCAAATTATTTTCTAATGGTAAAAATGTCCGAAAATCACTCCCAATTGATCCAATTATCTTCTAATGGTACAAATGTCCAACAATCACCCCCGAATTGTTCCAATTATCTTCTAAGTGTACAAATGTCCAAGAATAACTCCCGAATTGTTCCAATTATTTTCTAATGGTACAAATGTCCAAGAATATCTCCCAATTGCTCCAATTATCTTCTAATTATACAAATGCCCAAAAATCACTGCCAATTGTTCCAGTTATCTTCTAATGGTACAAATTTCCAAGAATAACTCCCAAACGACCAAAAATGTCTTAAAATCACCACCAATTGATCCAATTATCATCTAATGCCCAAATGTCTCAAGAACCACCACAAATTGTTCCCAGTATCTTCTAATGGTACAAATGTCTTAAGAACTACCACAAATTATTCCCAGTATCTTCTAATGGTACAAATGTCTTAAGAACTATTACAAATTTTTCCCAGTAGTATCTAACTATGTAATTAGAAAAGTATTTGCTCTAATCAATTTTGCTCTAGGCTTTATTCAATCATAGGTCTAAATAGTCAATACAATTAGTTTGTGGTCCGATAGTAGGGACTCGTAATAATGTGCAAACTTGATTGGCATAGTCGAAAAAGCCAAATCAATTTGATTGCCGTAATCATTAGAAGCAGTTTCAAAAGGAAGAACAAACTTCAATCCAATTTTATCGAATCGTGCGATAAGTGTCTGTCCTATGTTTTCATTAATGTTGATATTCATGTCTCCCATAACTAATATATTCGGTGACAATTTCTGGAGTTTTTGGACCACTTCTGCCATCTTGTCAATGACAATATGCTTGGGCATTGATGGAGACACATAGAGGGCGAATGCTATTATCTGGTTGATTTTGAGCGCCAAATACTCAATATGTGCTCCCTTGTGAAAAATAACATCGGTTTCAATGGTTTGTAAATGAATGTTATGGCCGTCTCGTAAGTACGCGGCCATTCCAAAAGGCCGTTTATCTTGTGGTTGTAATACTGCCATTAATTGGAATCCATTCAGGCAGACATCGAATGAACGAGTTTCAGCAAATATCAGGACGTCAGCATCCATGTATTCAGGTCCTGACACTATATCCTTTGCATGTTTGGTCAGATGTGGGAAGTTATGGAAAACAATTTTTAGTGAACGCCGGTCAACTTCTATGTCACAGGACCGCGTTGGTGTAAATGTTGATTCCGATTCCATCCGAGCTAACTCCCTAACACATCGATCATTTTCTGTCCTAGCCTTAATTTCCTGAAGTTTAGCTCCAATCAGGAACAAGCCACTAGACGTTCTGGCGCGACTCAATGCAGTATATAGTTGTGGCAGCTGTAGTGTCCGCGATACGTCGACCACAACTTGTTCGTATGTCTGTCCCTGGGCCTTGTGGATAGTTATTGCCTCAGCTGGCACCACGGGAAACTGTTGACGACTAACCAAAACAAAACTGTTGCCACACTTAGTTCGAATATCTCTCGTTGCACGGCCAATTGGTGTGAGATATTTGTCTGCGTATAGCCGGGGCTTTGTCTTGGATCTAGCAATGAATCCAACTCGAGTAGAATCGAACTCGATCCATATTGTTTGAGGGGTGGGCAAGCCATTGATAGCAATCAGGTCGATATCTCTCAAGACACCAGTGGTTCCATTGACCAGGCCGTCCGCTATGTCCAAATTGATTGTAATCATGTATCTAATGTCTTTCTTTAGAAGCACAGTCTTTGGTAGCCCGTATGTGTCTTTTGTTGGTAGAAATGAAACGGAATACAAAGCTCTATCCCGGATTTGGCGAGAAAGGCCGGCTGTAGTAAAGTCGTGAGCCACAGATTCATATCCTTGTTCATTCGATTCAACAATGGCTTTTCTGTTATATCTATCCACCTGTGCATTTTGAGAGAAAAGTCGGATAGCTTTGGCTGGTATTATTGTATTAGATCGATCAAATAGCCTTGATTCCAATAAATGACGATCCTCGGAAGTGACAGCACCAGTGGCCAAGTTGTTAAGTGCTGTGGCGAATGCCAAATCGTCTTTTTGGCGCATAACCTCTGTCAATCGGTATATCTTAAACATACGCCAAAGGATTGGTCCAGCGAGGACTGCATGATCTGTGCCGGGCATGTCCTCGAAAATGTATCGATCCATTACAGGCCGTAACTGATTGAAATCACCAAAAGCAAATATGGACATACCACCGAAAGGGTCTTTGCTCTCAAATATTTGCTTCAGTTGATTGTCGATCTTCCTGAAAGTGGCCGCTCCAACCATGCTTATCTCGTCAATGATGAGTGCTTTTAGATTCCATAAACGTGTTCTCAATGTGTTCTTTATATCGGCACTTAAAATCTTAAGATTATTATTGGCGGACACAGTTATGCCAAGAAATGCATGAATAGTCGTGCCCCCAATATTATGTGCGGCCTTTCCAGTAGATGCGAGTAATGCTACAGTCACCTTATCTGACACCTGAAGTTTGAATTCATAAAATCGTTTCATTGACTGAAAGAGTGCCGATATTAGAACAGATTTACCAGTTCCGGCACCTCCCGTAACGAAATGGTAAATTGCTGTCTTTGATGACTTCACTAAATTCATAGTTTCAAATAAATATTGTCTTTGGCGAAGATTTAATGTTAGGATCTGTTCCGCGAAACTATCATTTGTTAGTTTTGGTGGACCGAGAAATGATGACTTATTGCTGTTATTATTTGATGCATTTCCGCCGAACTCGTCGCCAATCGATGTTTCAATTCTTTGTAAATCCAATACTTGGTGATCTGAAGCGACATCGTCTGAACTGTCTTCTACGTCGGCAATTATTTGCTTTTCGACTTCGTCCCTGATTTGGTCATAATCAGTACTTGGATTGTAACGATACTGACGCTCACGCAATGTTATGATATCTTTGTTAGCGAGGCACAATTGACTGCAATCTACTCCCAAGAGCTCGTCACGTTCATTGCGCCACGGAATAAATAGCATTGCCTTCTCTCTGAAATAATTTACAGGGTCTTTTTCCAAACAATACTTACGAAATCGAATTACTCTAGGTCTTCTTCGTTTACTAATCCAAGTTTTACCATCCTTTGATTTAAGAACACTTTTCGGATTTGTCTGTTCTAACTCAATACTATTCCCATCCGAATCCAAAACTTGTGGCTGAGTCTTCGTTTTCGAAACATTATACAGTGCAGCAAACTCAGCCAGAAAAACAGTTTCCAATTGGTCCGGCCGCTGAGGATATTGTTCTAAGAGTCCAGCGACCATAACATCATCTGAATCAGGATCCAATTCCATGAGTTCTGCTTTGCTTTTAAGCACTTTAGTCCTCTTCTCTGGCTCACCTGTGTTTATAAATATTGTCGATCGGCTGGAGATAGAGAGAGGCATTGACAGTAGTATGTAAGCCGCCTCTTGTGCCGAGATTTCAGAACAGTTAAGAAATGTTGACCCAACGCGATATAACTTTTGCTGTTGAGTAACGTACCCGGATTTACACTCGTCCACCACATGACGTAAGAGTGCAGACATACCTTTATTAGCCTTGTTAATGTAGTTCAACATGTAATGAACACAGGCATACGGATCGAGGATGAATTGGATATCCATGTTCGCTCTATGGCGTAATAGAATATGTCGATTGTAGCCATTAGTACGGAGTTCTGATGGTCGACGATGAATAAAGACAGCACTTCTCTTGAGTGTCAATCGGATTGCCATAATATATGTTTCTTCGGTGATGTCAAGATCACGCAGAAATCTTTCAAAATCTATGTGGTTTTCATCCGAATTCTGTCTCCCTTTACTGTCTATTTCTGTAATTCTGTCTTCAATTCTTTCAAGTATATCTTCCAATATTACCAAATGTTTCTGAGATAAAGAATCACCTTCTATCGGATCTAGAATTTGTGTTCTGGACATTGGGACGTGAGGGACTCCGAAGCGACAAATTGGAGAGTCGTTCTTGAACCTTCTGCACGACTTACCGTGCTTGTGATATTGCAATGATATCAGTTCCGAGAGTTCTTCATCATCGGTTGCACAGGAAGTAAAACGATCGATGAACAGTTCACAGACGATCCTTGATTGTGGAACTGATGGATCGAACTTTGGTGCACCTTCCAACCAAAGAAGACAGTGAACATGCGGTGAGCCACGATGTTGGAACTCAATTCGGATGTACCAGTCGACCAACTTATACTCGCTAAACGGACCGTCTGAAGATTTTAATAATTTAAATAATTCCCGGAATCGGTGGTCAAAGTATCGTGAACATGTGACAGGATCTCTTCTAATAAGATCGCATTTCTCCGGATAAGTCAGATTTATGGCCTCTTCCTCTGTCATTGTACGGTTTTCCAAAACCTTAGCGAGGATTACCAACAATTCTGGCCATCGAGTTTCAGCGGCAGATAATGTCAAGAAGAAGTCCGGTGGACCGAGTTGGGCAATCATGGCCATGGTGTCCCTCAGTTTAGCCTGCCAATAAGGTGGTGATGACCTGTCTTGAACAAGCACCTTATATGCTTCATCCGACTGAAGAAACTGATCGACAATGTCTGTGTTAAGTATTTGTCCGGCACTAAGTACTTGTTTCTGACTTCCCATTCTCAGATGGATGTTAATGGCATTCTTCAGTGCATGTGCCTCTTTCATCCGAAGCATATAAAAGATAATGGCTACTTTGACACTTCTCCTGTCAAAACGCCTTAACTCTGATTTTTGGATGTCCGTTAAGGATAACTTTACTTCGGGATTAACTTGTCGTTTCTGGCCGCAATACTTTGTTGGAAACGCAAGTTCTTCGGCAAACTCATCTCCAAGAAGTGAAATCGGGCGAACACCTTCTCCGGGTGCAAACACAATGTTTTGCTTAATCAGTGTTTCTTCGCCACCAGGAGCAATGTCCTCATCATTTGTCTCATCCCAATTATCTTCCACTCCATCATCTGTATCATTGCTGCTAATGCCATCACTTGGATCGGCGACAAAGGTAATAGCTTCTTGTTTGTAGCTATTGTGCCATTCTTCTGATAATTTAATGCCCTCTTCTTGGTAGAGAGGTTGCTCTGCGAGGTAGCGTGCAGCGGTCATTACTACAGCCGGGCGGACTATATCAGTCAAATAGTTGCTCTTGTGTGAGCGCATTCTCTTCAGGTATAACTGGATAGTTTCTGTTCGATCGAATGTTCGAGGTAAACTAGACATATTTTGGTTCAGTTCGATCGGGACATTGACTACATTACCTCGAATCCCGTATTGCTTGTCGACTCCAAGCTCTCTTATCTGCATGAACGGTATTCGAGGGGAAACTAGACGTTCCTCTAGAACGGTAAGCCCTTGTAGTTCTGGTGGTATATGTGGGAACTTGAGCCCATTAGCCAAGCAAAGCCGAGGAATCCTGCGTTTATTTATATCTCTGTCGCAAGTAATACATAATTGGATCTCTTCTTCAGCTGGCATCTGACAGATGGTTAACAATAATTCAGGCCCGGTTAACTCCAATAGATCCTCTTGAGTGTAAAATCTAATAGATCGACTGAAGAAAAGTCCACCACAACATATGCAAATAGATGTGGGACCTTCACGGATGGAAGATTCATAAGAATCGATTGAATTACTTTCATAATCTCTGAAATATCCTCCTCTACTGTTTTGCACTCGTCCTCTCCTGCTTTGCACTCGTCCTCTCCTGTTTTGCACTCGTCCTCTCCTGTCTCTTGTGTCTACTCGTCCTCTCCTGTTTTGCACTCGTCCTCTCCTGTCTCTATTGTCTACTCTATCTCTAATCATTGTCGAAATAATCTAATCTCACAAGTGTTAATTATTTTGTTTAAATTTACAGATGAAAATTTTTTGCGACTAATCTGACTTATAGCTGAATACTGAATGACAGGATTTATGAAAGGTATTTACCTTGAAAATATGTTAGAACAATATATTTATTTTCAAAATTATAGTAAAATTTCAATTATTAACTTGAATTTTAAAATTTTCTTAAAATTTTCGCAAAACTTTAAAATAGAAGATTCTAGAAGAATCACGAATATGGTAATATCTTTGGAACAGCTCATCAGATCTTAAAATGAATGGCAACACGCGATTCAGGAGCTCAAGAAGCATAAAATACACTACTCGTTGCCATGAATCAACAAAAGGCAAAGAAATTAGTTTTTCAGTATTCTTTATTAGCAACGAGAAACGTGCAAACTCTTTATTAACAATGCAAGAACCCATAGGGTCATAAAAATTGTTTCATTTCTGCTAATTTCTTTGGAACCGCTCATCAGATATAAAAATCAATAGCACAACGC
>JAQFXN010002754.1:0-12047 GCA_034693365.1 Liacarus xylariae
GGATTTTAGTGTTGAAAATATCGTCTGTTTTGGAAAATAATTGCTTTCAATCCTATATTAAAAGCAAGTTTCTTTCATTTTTTTAATTAAATAATATGTCTTTAATTAATTATATTAACGAATTAAATTATTATGAAACAATATTTCATTGCTAATAATAAAAATGAAAATTATATGTTAATTGAAATTATGTTCAGTTTCTTTCATTTTCCCAATCTATGGATTTGATATTTTATATCACTATTGTTTTAGATATTATAATTTTGCGATCCACAAAATCGTGCGCACATGTGCAATAATACTATTGAATTTTCAATAAAGACAAGGTAAAAAGACAGACTTGGTAATTTAGAAACTCTGAAGAAGCATTACAACATTTTATATTTTAATTATTAGCTAAAAATAACATACTAGTGTATAAGACATTTTATGAAAGTTAGAACACCTTACAAGCATGAAACTTTAAGGGGCAATTCTGTTGCTTTTACATTATCATCTAGCTGCTATATACTGCTTCATTTATATCTTTCAACTTTCATAATAATTTAAATATTTCATAGAAATTCAATTATATCTGTTAGAATAACCTTTTATAAATATTTATATAGAACAGCTTTAATTTATACATCTAATAAAACACCCTCTCCTTATACGATTGATTACTTTTTTACTTTTTTATCAATTAATAATACATTATATTGTTTAATGTTGTTTTGATGAATTCTAATTAATATTTAACTTTTACTATAATTAATTAAGATTTTACTTATTTTTCAAACATAATTAGAACTTTATTTTAATAAATGTTGGTTTTGTTTGTAATTATGCCTCCAATAACTATAATAGGGAGGACTCAGATTAGATTAAGTAACAAGATTCTTGTTACAAGAACATTTTATTTCTTTTTTTTGCATCATTTATCTCATTATAAGTTCAATAGCTGTTTAGATAATAATGATTTGAAATTATAATTAAATAAATATAATAATTTGAAATATTTTATTATAAAATTCTAGATATTCTTTCAGATAACCCAAAAATATATGAATATTTATATAATAAAATTGAATAATTTATAAATAAATTGCAAAAAAGCAAATATTTTAATATTCTTATATAGTATATTGTTTTTGGATCTATTAGAATTTTGTGGTCAACTCCTATTACGTTATACCTGGGGTCAAATGAGGGTTATTATACTGTAAGGGTTTATTAGATAATAATAATGGTATGTATGATAAAATCCATCAAACAATTTTGGATAAAAATAGAATTATTTTAATCAACTAGATAGTATTTCAAAATCTATTTCAGAATCCAAGGTTGTTTACAATTGCTAATCGAGTTACTCAACGTATTAATTGACTCCCGGGTCGAGTGTATTGTAAATGAAATGCAATAAAGACTGACTTTCATCGCAAACATAACTCAACTAATTATTTATGTCTTTGTATTGTCTATAATCACAGTCTCTATAGAGATATTCTCCTGTTTTTATTGCTTGTTGTCGTTAACTCATCTCTCTATTTTTTCCTCTTCATCTCCCCGTCCATTCCCCCTCTCCTCAAATGAGTTTTTTGCCATTCAGTTAATGAGTTGAATCACTTCATCGAATTGTTTTATATAATTCAATGACTGTTTTATTTTTAAAAGATTATCTCAAAGCTATCGCAAACACACAGATATGGCTCACAGAAAGTTGTATTTTTAGGTTTGATTTAATACTTTTGAATTCAAAGTGTAAATTCATTTTTTTATAGGAGTTATAAAAAATGTTTTACCACTTCCTAAATGTACTTTTCATCTCACATATGAAATATGAGAGTTTGAGATAAGAAGTTATGTATTGTTTTGCTGTTAGGGATTGTTTGGAAAGAGAGAGAATTTATTAAATTAAAATCTTCTGTTTTCTAAACAATATTTAATGTGTGTTCGTATTTGAAATACAGAAAAAATATTGATTTCAAACATCAATAAGAAATAACTTTTTAATTGAAAATTCAAAAATATATGGAATAAATTGAATAAATTATTTTCTGCTTAATATAGAAATTTTATACTTTTGAAGGTTAGCTAAAAAAGACAAATTTTTTAATATAATATTATATTTTAAAATCAATGCTTTTTCAGAATTATTTTTTTCCAATTCTTCACAAGAGTTCAAATTTTTTCATTTTTTCAAATAACTTCTAAACTTCAAGAGTTGTTTAGATCTGAATTCGAGAGAGAAATTAATTACTATTTTCCCTCAAACTCTTATGAAATAGAAATTCTTTAGGATTTAAATTCAGAATCAATTTGTTTCTAATCTAAAATTCAGGAAAAATAAAGTAAGAAAAATATTTGTCATTGAATAATAAAGTTATTTAAATAAATTATAACTAAAATTCATTCAACTCTATATTGAATTATAATAATTGAATATCGCTTTCATTGTAAAAGAAGAAAAAATAAGTTTTGCTAAATTTTTCAGTTCATATAATATATAATTGGAAAACTTGAATGATATTCAAATATCTCTTCATTAAAATTAAGTGAATTTTGCTGTCACTGAAAAAGTTGGAGAAAAAAAAGAAAATCAATTCTTAATTAATATCTTAGACAAGAAGACACATGAGATTCTTGACTCTGAAATTTAATATAAGATAATATACAACATCTCTTCTTTATTAAACTCATTATTTTCTTATTTACTAAAGATTAAAATGAAAATTCAATCAATAAGTTTAGAAAAGTTATTTTGCATATTTTCTATAAATAAAGCGCAATCCCTGTGTAGTTGAGATATAAATTCTCTTTTTCACATAGAATGGTGGATTTGGAAAAAAATTACAAGATAAATTCATACAATTAAACAGAATTTACATAATATTATATATTTTATGGAATTTCACACATATATAACATTAGTTACTGAATAAATATCTCAAAATCTGAAAGAATATTCTGTTGTTTTTCTAGAAAAGTATTGTATTTTTGGTAGCGATTAAAAGGAATGGGTATATCATTCCTATGCTATCTTTGTTTGTCAGTAAACAAAGCAGAATATTGTAAACTATGCTTGAATTTTATCACAATTGGCACACGAGCTATAAGTGCTCGAGCTTTTTACACATCACTCGTCAACTTATCAATAGATTTATTATATTTAAGTTCTTAAGTCTTTAGAGAGTTTATCGTCGAATCTCTTGATATAATATTCTTTTCAAGTTTTTACTCCAATATAAAGAAATTCTTATAAATAGACTCTTATATTCTGTTGTCTGTGTTTGCAGACTATCCTATCCTCTCGTTTGCACTCTCTTTATGTTTGGAGTGAAAATAAAACCTTTGAACTAAAGACAATATTTTGTTTTAATATCTTTTTTCTCATTGATGTTTTCAAAAGAGACCGAAAGCTGGAAATAAAAATAAAAACAACTTTTAAAGAGAAAATATAATTTTCTTCTTCTCTTATAGAAGAGATTTTTATTTTTATAACTGAATTCAACAACTCTTTTAATATAAATATTAGATAAGAATATTAAAAATAATTATTCTTATGTTTAATAATCTGATAACTCGTTATTTTGTGCCAAAATATTTTCGCTTAATTTTTCTTAGAATTCTTATAATTCAGACTTTTCTTCCCATACAATACAGCAAAAAGAGTACATTATCTTTAAGGAAAAGGAGATTTTTAATTATTTTCGTGTTTTCATATTTTTACGGATAATAATCGCTATATTTTAAGGAAAGTTTTAAATTAAAGCTCTTATAAGAGAAATACATAAATCTTTTCTTTACTTTTCTTTAATAAACTTAATTATAAAATATGTTTTTTAATGAATAGTTTTTAATCAATATTTAAAAAGAAAAGAAGAAGAAAATTATGAAATCATTTTGAAAAGTTCGTGAAAAACAACAATTTTATAGATAAAATTCATTTTGTGCTGAAAAACCCATTCATTACATAATAGACGACTAATCTTTAAAATATCAAACATTTAGTTCTATAAATAGTATACAAACTGTTATTGTTATTAGATATTCCTTAAGAATCATTTGCTATTTATAACAGGAATATCCAGGTATATATAAAGATTATTACATTAATAAAAATATTCATCTTGTAGAATTCTAGTAAATAGCATTCTATTTTATAACTAAGAACAAAAATTAAATAACCCTGGCTAAATTAATGATTAATTGGGTTCATATAATTATTTTACTTCATCACAACATGTACATAGTTCAATTGAGCTTGGCAATCCCTGTTTAATATATTGTCATACAGCATGCTATGAAAGCTCAATTTATAGAAACTTAATTAGACTTATATAACATAATTGGCTTAAGACAACAAAATTATGTTCTGAATCATTATATCCTGAATTTTAAACTATAAAAACTAATTTATTTCTATTTTTAGTGATGAATGAGTTTTTTTTGTGTGCTATAAAAATACTATAAATTCTGATATAATTAGTTCACAATTAAATTTAGTACATTAGTGACCGCTATTTCTTAAAAAGGAGAAAAAATATCTTCAATTTTAGTGTATTTTTTATGTTTAAACACACAAAAAGTTTATTCATGTGTTTCAGACATTTAGTCGGATATTAAAAAAGAATTATTTAAAAATTTACTTTTTTTATATACAGAATACAATACCACTGTTTATAAATAGACATGAAATACCTGTACAGAACCGAAACAAATTTGCTTTTGTTAGTGAACTATGATTTCCGTAATTGAATACCACATTAGGAAAAAAATAGTAGTTTTACACGAAATTTACGGTTAAATTAAGGCAACAAAAAAGAGGACATTAATAATAAATTGAATGGAAAAGGGGATGTGGACCAGACTAAATTATTCTATCTAGCTATAGAAAATATGTTTCACAATTCCTACTAAATTATAATAATTGTCTGAATTTTAGAATTATTTTATAAGAAAAAGTAACTTTGAAATTTTATAGAAAAGCTGCTTTTTAGTTTCAAAGAAACGCAAAAATTGGCTTATAATACAATAAAAAAAGGCTGAATTTTAAAATTTAGTGTATAGAAATTTTGACCCCTAAAAATCAGCAATTTTCTGAATCCATTCCATCTGCGAGTGTGAAAGACCTGGTTTGATGACCTCTAGATTTCTGAATAGTCATAGGATTACAATAAAATATAAGATGTTTTGAAGAAAAATTTATATATAAGTCTATTAATTGTGATTTAATTATAGAGTATTTCCATTTGATAGGGCTTTTATAGCGTAAAACAAACCCTATTTATCACTTCAAATAAGCAATAATTTAGTTTTTAAACTTAATGAATTGTAATGAATTGAAAAATCTATTTTCCGTAACCAATGATATTATACAGTGTATAGACTAATGGCATTTTAAAAACAGAAGTACGGATAAGTAATGATTAGCACAAATACAAGGAATAGAAGAAATAGAAAGACTTCTCAAATAGAGTTTCCTATTATTTAAACTGTTTTTTCCTATTCATTCCATACCTAATGTGTCCTATTTTTTGTCTAAACATTTCTTTTACTTTACTTTATTTTCTGTACTCCTCTTCTATTCATCTAAATTGCAAACATCACTGAAAAAACACTCAAAATGATAGTCTCTTTTATATAGCAATTAAATAAGTAGTGGTAAAACATTACATAAATAAGTTCTTAGGCTTTTTCAGAGAACTGTTTTTGTAGTTAAATAACAGGAAAGGGAGAAGACATTCCATTCTTTATGCATTCTATGGGGTAATGACAGAGATGACCAATAGTAGAAAGGTATAGAAATTACAATATTTAAAATTTACAAGGAATTTTAACATGTTAGATTTTTCAGACCGAATGCCACATTTTTCATTAAAAACAGAATATTCTGCAGAATTCTAGTATTAAAGACTGTATTCTTATAATTGTGTGAAAATAAACTTGGTTAGCACTTTACCCCTCCTAATATCGAGAATTTTAAGACAAACATTCTAAACACCCCTGATTTCATTGAGTTTGGCCATCTCTGGACCAATGATTACAAATATATTTTATGTTTAAAACAAATTGTTTATTAATATTTTGAATGGTATTTTGTATTTTTTTCTGATTCAGAACAGACAGAGAAGAGGAGAGACTAAACATTTCCAAGAAAATTGTTTTTGCACTTAATTTATAGCTGATTTAAAATTGTTTTTAGTGTGAATTTTCATAAACACTTTATTTAACGGACTGGAGAGACACAGAAGTAGGAAAAGAAAGTTGTTTTCTTACTTTTACTATTTATATGAATCAATTTAATTATGTTTTTCTATTCTATATTCAAGTGTTTATATAAAAGTTCTATATTTTTAACTTTTTCTTCTTAAGACACTATCATATTATTGCCACTATTTCACAGACAATTTGCGCTATAATTAATGGATTGTTATGAAGACTTGTATTGAAATAAACAGTTGTTGAGTAATATATGCTCTGAAAAACATTCTTATCCAGTCTTTTAGAGCACCAAAAGAGAAAATATATGATTAATATACAGTATAAGAGAAATATAAACATTATATATATTTTGTTAGGGACTGGAAATTGAATTTTGATTCTCATGTCTTCACTAATAACTATTGCTATGATATAAGACGAGGAATTTTTTCTCAGACAAGTCTTGGGCTATATTTGCTTTTATTATTAATAATATTTATTATTGAAATAACATTTTTTTCTGAGTCTATATTTGAAGATAAGATTTAGCTCACAATTGGAGAAAATCAATAGAAAAAAACAGAAAATGTTTTTTCAATTAGGAATTTAAGGCAAATATCAAGGAATTGAGTGGAAGTGTACAAAAAAATTTAGAGCAAAGAGGAAACGAAAAAAGTTGTTGAACAAACACATGAAAAACATACTCTATTTTTCAGATACTCTGTTGTGTGAACTTTGAACTGGAAATTGAACGGAGATTTATAGTTACAACTATGGCTATAAGTATTTGTGCAGTTCTTGCCTCTCATCTGTGACTTTAATTACCAGAATATGTGATATTTGACGTGACTTTACATCTCATATTACTCTATACTTCGACGGACTGTGACTTTTCCTTTTTTTTGGCGAAACGCTAAATAAAATTCGTGAATCAGGGTTGCAAACTGTTTTCTAGGGAGGTAGGGGTAGATATTTATATAGGAGTACAGTGCATTTATCAGCAATGCTTACAAATTATCAATCTTGGCTTTGGGGGAGAGGGAGGATTGAGAATTTGCTATATAATCGATTTATTGAAAGTAAATATAAAATTCTGTACTAATTTCAATATGTAATGTGAAAGTGTAGCGAATTATATATAGATGTCACTAGAACATATCACAATGAGAATGTTCCTAGAAGAATTTGACATTTCAATTCAAAATAGTCATCGAATCCAACATAGATATAGAAGAATATGAAAAAAATATTTTTAGATTTTAAAAACAGAATTTAAGGAAATAATCCCGAATCTTGGAGAATAAGATATCAGATACGAGTAATCCATGTAAATCCCTGTTTCGTCCGCATCTCTGTTTTTAAATTCAGTGCATTTTAAGAAAAAAATAATATTGATTTAACACTGTTTGGAGTCATTGAGTCAGAAGTTTTCATTTCAAAAAACTTTTCACTCTCTCTCCCTCTCCTCTAACGAACAGTGGAATTTTGATACTGGATGTGCACCACATCCCAGAATGTCACGTTCATTTTTCTGTTCAGTGGACATGTATTCGAACATAAAAACAACATTTTATTACTCCTGCATATGATTTACAGTGAGATTCGCTTTATTTTATTTTATATTTCATTTGCAAATATATTTAATGTCTCTGTTATGGACACTAAAAACGAGTGTAAAAGCCATATGACTTGTAATATAAAACCCCCTTTATATTACTTATTCTCCGTTCGATTCTGTCTTTTTATCTTTTAAGCTATGTTTGACTTATCGGTCAATGAAAGGGAAATATAAGCCCAATATTGTATACAAGTATTCATAAATTATTTTCACTCACAGAATAAAAGTTTCAAAATTCCCAACAAATGTATTGACAAATAAGAAAAACTAAACAATGAAAAAGAATTTTTCTCTTCTTTTGAAAAACAAATCTAAAGAAAAATAATTGAACTAAAAAGTGGACTTAAAAGCAATGGAATTAAGTGGAAGTCAATTGACAGTTGAATTAAGAAATTAAAATAACAGAACTTTCTATTTTAGACTTTAATTTTCTTAATGCTATAAAAGCGAGAAAACAATTTCTATTTTGCCTCTGAATTTCAAAATTTATATACGAATTCTATTCAGAAATTTAATTCAAGTGCAGAGAGAAAACCAGTGAAATTGTTTTATTTTATTTTTTTTGAGCTTTCGCTAAACTTTCGATAAATAATTTATAACAGTTTTTATATATTCTATACATTTGTGGCCAACAAACATATCCACCTAAATAGGCCCTAACAATAAGGTGCACAAACAGAGCCACCGAAATGCCAGTGTGTTTTTGTGGAAATGACTATTGAGAAAAATAGTTTTGAGGGCAAGGCCTACAGGAAAAATAGTTCGCTCTCTTTCTCCAAGTCCTGGCGCTGTCTGTTTGAACAGCTTTTCTCCGAATAATATGAATGTTATAAAACAGTTTTGTACTGAAAATTATTATTATTGTAAATATAGAGAGAATTTCCAACGAATTCAGGACTTGACAGCGAATTTTCAACATTTTAAAGTAAAATTACATTCAGTCGGAATTTCATTTTAAACAATTCGTATTTTAATTTTACTTCTATTGTTTTCAATAGTATTGAATGATTGGAAAGTCATTGGAAGCTTGCACAATTTTGATTAATAAACTAGTTTATATAGAGATATTGAAAAAATAATTTTTAGATAATTTTTTAAAAAAAGAATATCGATATTGTGAAATATCATCTAGCTGTTCTTTTCTAGTTTTATTGTCAAAGAATAATATTATCTAGGCGAAGTTACACAGATTGTTAAGTTATTTCTTCATCTAAACTGAACCATTTGCTTAAATATAATTCGAAATTCTTAAGTAATACAATGATTAATGTTTAAGGAGTGGTAATAGTATGACAAAAAATGATTGACTAAGTCAGTACTGATTTAGGTGACGCGCCAATGGCACAGACAGGTATTAGTGGTCTATATGAATATATGTATCTAAGATTGCGCCTAAAAATTCTTATAGACATCAGAATAAATCAATATATAAGAAGTTTTTGAGGTGTTTTTGCAAAACGAAAGCTAATTTCATATTAAAGCCTCCGCAAAGAGAGGGAGAGATAGAGAGAGTGGAGAAAAGTGTTTTCATGTTTTGTAAGCTATATGTCGGAGCCATTTGGTCGTCAGGGGTGGTACAGGTGTACTGATGTAGTTGTTGTAAATTCACAACAACTAAAAAAGAAAGTCTGATTTTTTGGGTAACTATAAGGTCATACCTGTAGTAAAGAAACTTATTTTTGAAATAATTTCTCTTTTTTCAATTCACTTGAAAATCAATCCTTTTTTTTATCTTCTGACGAATTATAAGATTTATAAAGTATTTTATTTTGTTGTAAAACAATTTTTATGATATTATAAAAATTGGTTTTTGAATTTTGAATTCACTTTTTTTAAATCTATAAAAAAAGGTATGAATTTTTCTTCTCCTCATTTAAATGACTCTTTGCAGTCAAATATTTTATGCATAATTTTATTCCTTGAACTTTCATTTCTTTTTTTGGGAGTAAAAGAGGAAAACATCTTTTTTTTTCTTTTTACCAGAAATTTCTGTATTTTTTCTTTTTTTATGTATAGATTTCATAATAAAAATTTTACAAAATATTCTTTTATAGACAAGTCAGTCAATCAAAATTTGAAACATTAAATAAATTATGAAAATATAGAAAAACTCTACATATATTTGGGGAAAAAAAGAAGAAGTTTTTTATAATTTTCTGATTTCATTAAAATTCTTTCATAATATCAATGAATGAATTACACATTTTTTTCTATTTCTCACACAAATATTTTAGAAAATTATGAGCTTTTTATGTTTATAATTATGTTAAATATTCCCTTCATTTTTCTCCTATCATTTAATTTAATATTTGTCTGCGAATTGAATGCAACTGAAAAATAAAGTACAAAATTCTTTCTTCCTTTTGATTGTTGTGATAAATATGTGAAATTAAATATTAAGCGAAAAGAAAAATAAAATATTTCAATTTAATGCTAATCTAATGTTCATTATTTGGGAGAAAAATATTTTATTTTATTGTTAAATATCTAAATAGCTATTCATATAAATAAAGAGAATAATTATATTTAAGGAATTCAATCAGAAAATCATTAGACACACACATAGATTTTGTATAAGGAGGGGGAGAGGAAGAGAGGGGGACGGGAAGTCTACAAATCAATGGAATAACATGAATGAAAATCTAATTCTTTTTTATTTTATTTATATTCTTCTTATCAGAAATAAATAATTTCAAAACACATTAACACAAAAAAATAAAAGTTTTTTTTAAAAAATGCTATCAAACAAATTCTTAGTATTATATTTATTTCTTGTCTCTTCCCTTGGATTTTATTCTCTCTCTCGTTATATAACTTATTATATAAGCAACAAAATTTCACACCAGGGCTATAAAACACTACCCAAACCTTAAAGGCATCATAAGTTTCACAACACAACACATACTGTGTGTGTGTATGTAGTGATAAATAGATAGGAGAATGGAATGGAATGAATGGAAAGGAAAAACCGGTTTTTCTTATATAAAAAACCGATAGGGAGAGGAGAGGAGAGGAGAGAATGCTGTAAAGAAATAAAAACCAAAGAGAATGAGAGAGAAGTGAAAAAAGAATTCAAAAATTTCAAAGCCTTTTCTAAATACCTATACCGTCGTCATTGACTAAAAAGCCTAAACCCAAATAAGAAAGTGCAGCCAAAAGAAAGATATTATGCAAACCCTGGATATAGAGTACTCAACACAACAAATAAGTAGTACTAAAGTCGTATCTATTTTTCAGGTCTATTCAAAAGCGCAACCATTCGTAAGACATTCCGTAAAAAATATATAATAATTTCTTAGAAACCACTTAATTCTCTCTCTCTTTCTTATATTTTTTTTCTTATTTAAAAAGAAATAAAAATTAGAGTTAAAGTTGGAAAGGGATGAGTGAACATAAAAAGGAAATTATATATAAGTATAAGGTATATAAAGTATTAGCAAATTATTAAAAAAAACTTTTTCTTTTTTTTCTGAGCTTTCGCTAATTTGTCTTTAAGGACAGCAACTTCTTGTGCTGTCTTTCTTTTTCTCGTATGCGAAGCCAATTATTTATTATTGTTATTAATAAATCTTTCCTTTTCAGTCATTATGTTTGTCAGATACAGATATAAAGAGAGAAGAGTAGAGAGAAATAGCATTGGAGTTTTTAATTGTAATTAAAATATAAGTTATTCAGTGTATACTTCTTTCTAAATACTAACACGATGATAACAAATAGTGTCAGTGCTGTCTTATAGCACTGTATAAGATATCATGACTGGCAAGTGATTTCATGTAATTTTAATTTATATTTATTTTTTTCTTCTTATTTCTCATTGACTTGTCTTTTGTTTCAATTTTAATTTCATTTAATGAAACATAAAAAAACTTAAAATAATTTATTAATGTATTGAAACTTAAGATAAAAAGCGAGAGAGAAATGAAAGAAAAACATGACTTTTATTGTGTCGATTAAAATGGGAGTACCCCAAAATCTCGAAACCCAAAATCTCGAATCCCAAAATCTCGAAACCTAAAATCTCGAATCCCAAAATCTCGAATCCCAAAATCTCGAATCCCAAAATCTCGAATCCCAAAATCTCGAATCCCAAAAACTCGAACCCAAAATCTCGAATCCCAAAATATCGAACCCAAAATCTCGAAACATAAAATCTCGAAACCGAAAATCTCGAAACCAATAAAAACAGTGTTGCATTATATAGGTTATAAAAAACGACCAAATTATAGCCCCCTAGTCCCATTCAAGG
>JAQFXN010002755.1:0-12046 GCA_034693365.1 Liacarus xylariae
TAAAATGATAAACAGTTTTATGCATAAATTATGTCTTTTATAAACATTTTTACAATTATGTACTTGTATATAAGCCTGGGCTTATACACGGGTGCGGCTTTACAAGAAGATAAATTTTTAACCTGAAAATAATTAGATGCGGCTTATAATCGAGAAAATACGGTATATTCAGCTGCCTTTCACTACAACACACTTTCATTGTAGACAAGACTTACAACAAGAAGTTTTATATGAGATTTTTGTGGTTCTGTGGGTTTGGTATTCACGACAATTATTTTCACAAACTTAAGCCAATCTTTTTTAAAACTCTGATGTTTTTGGCAATACTTCTAAAGCATTTTCAAACTTGAAATATGGTTCACAAGAATTATATTTTTTTCAATATCTATTGAAACTTCAATTTGAAAACAGAATTTGTTCAGAAATTCAAAATCCTATCAGAGAATCGAATCGCAGTTTACAAAAGCATGACATCAAACAAAAAACTATTGTAATTATTGAAAGTGTTTTTGTGTATGGCTTTCAATACTCTATTCAATGTCTCAAATCTCTCATGAAATCAAATTTTTAGATTTTATGTCTCGTGTCTTACATTCGCTGACACCGTATGTCTTGTGCCACACATAAACTCAATAATAATGTCCATTAAGTCGAATAATTGCCAACTTTTGTTGCAATCGATTCCTACCTATCGTTGAATTAGTTATTCTATTCATAGACTCTTTGATTATACGAAGAGATTATCTTTTAGTTGTCTTTTGGACCACATTTGATGGATATATAGATATTATATAATAATTATTAGTAAAGTTTGACTCAGAGATGATGTTGTCGTACGTGTTATGTCATTGAACTTCCTGTAGTATTGGACGCAAACACGAAATAACCGCCACTTTCTTTATGGCTTCACTGTTTGAGTCAGTTGTGTGAGAGAGTGAGTGGAATGGGAGTCACACCCATCCAAACCCATTCTGATATCATTATCAGACGCATACATACACCACATATACCAGTGCTGTTGTGATATATTGGCAAAGAACTGCTCATCACTAGAGCCAACACATAGACAGTACTGTTATATACCATAAAATCAGATCACGCTTTGAATCATAAAACGACAAACACTGACAAAGCGTTTGTTGTGCTCAACACCAATACTTTCGATATTAGAGCACAGATACGTATTGTAGGTTAGGTTAATAATGATGAGATAGACCATCGCACCCATACCAGTCACTCCAACACTTGCTAAACATTTCCATTTCTAATTTCACACACATTTCTCACGAATAAAAAATGCATTCAATTCTCTGTTAAGAAAACTTTTATTTCAAACCATTCGTTCAAATGATTGATTGATTCGATTTATTTTCTGTCGTTTTCTGATTTCGAAAAAATGTTTTTGATTTGAAACTCAATCGGAATATTATATTAACTTTGTTTTTGATTTTATTCGCATTTCCTCTTAATCTTGACATTGGGTTTGGAATTTTTGGATTTTGTCCAAAACAACTAATGATAAGAATATTTGAGCTCTGGGTCAATTGCAATATTTGTGATGCCTTTGAGGCAATTAGTTGTTTGTTAGTCACAGCTCATGAGTGACCACATGTGTGGACCCATAGGTGATGTGTTGCACGCGTTGGTCGTATGCCATATGTCATGGATTTGTGCGACACTAAATTGGTTTAAGTTTGAGATAAAACAAAACATAAACAGTAGTGAGGCTTAGATGAGAGTGGAGTGGAGTGCGGATCGGACTCTGTGTCTGTTTGTCTGCCAATCTCATGGCTGGTGTGATGTGTATTGCATTTTCTATTAAACTCGTATCACATCTCTCACTGCTATCTCTGAGAGAGTGATCGCTTCAATTTCACACTCCATTGAATTCTTGCATCTCTTTTGTCATCCAATTTCTATCCTTTCTTTCATTTTGTTTGTTTCTCTCACTCTGTTCTCCAACTGATTAAAACTTCTCTCCAATAATCGAGTGATTCATTCACTAAATTTTTATTCTCTGTCTATCTTCGAATGCAATATAAGAATTAGTTGTAATAATATTTTAATCAAATTCTAATTCGCATCACTTGTTTTAGCTTTAATTAAACTAAAGCTTTAAATATATATTTTCTTATTTGTTCGGATTTCAATTTAATCCCTTTTTAAGCACATTCTCTGCAACTGATATTCAGGTCATCTGTTGTTATACTTATTTTCTTGAAGTTTAACTTAAAAAACTAATTTTTTGAATAATGAAAAAAGTTTTTTCTCTGATTTATGAGATTATAAACAACAGTGGTATACAAAGATATCTGGTGCTCGAAATGCAAACACTTTGAGGACAAACTATTTGATTCAGAAACAATACAATTTCTTATTCTCAAATGAAATGCATCTATACTTCCCTTCGGCTCAAACATAAATGTTGTTTGAATTTTAAAATTCTAGAAGAAAATGTTCTAATCGTATATCAATTGCAACTTTGAATTCTCATTGAGTTTTTGCTAAAATGTTAAAGAATTGATAGATTCGTCTGAATAATAATCTCTCGTTTCTCCTCCAATACGACCACATTTGCAGAGTTGGGTCGACTACTACTGACAGCTTTTATTTTTTAATGTATTTATTTTAGTTTTTTTCTTTGAATTTAATTTGCGTTCAAATGCATTTCGACTCTTCTGTTTGTTTAATGGAATAACAGATTTTTTTTACAGTTTTTTATTCTATTGAAAGGCAAGTCTCAAAACTGGGACTCGTATTATATGTATTAATGTTTTCTTACTATTTAGTGGCAAAGTTCACAACATTTGTGTTGGAATAAAGTCTGAATGCACTGCAATTGTTAGGACCGGTATTACTATCGGTTTGCATGCAGTCCTGCATACAGTATATCTGATAATTGAATCTGTTATACACCTCCTCCCACTCCGAGCTTTATATTTTGTCAGTTTATTAGATAGTGATGTAAATGTGTTTTTGAGTAAATTATATTCTCTCTCTTTACTCGTTTCCAATAATTGGGATCTGATGTGAACCCTGTCCTCAATTAAGATGCAGTTTCTCATAGTATTCCTGCTGTTCTGTGCGCCGATGACCCACATGTCTGTTATGGTATAGTGTGCGCCATTAATAGTTATTTGCATTGGTTAAGGTGTGCCAATCCATCCGATCCAACCTTTATTAAGCTTTTTTCATCTCATGTCATGAAATCTTTTCTATTGTTATCGTGTGTTCTGTTCTGTTGTTTGCATTTATTTCATTTCAACCGATTGCCAGTCATTGGATCAAAAGTGTTGCCAAACATTGTTTGTTATGTGAGGCCAATGAACACGACTAGCCTTAGACCCAAACAACTTATTTATGATATTTACTTCATATTTAGATCAATTCATTCAAATGAACATTTATTTATACAATCATTGAGTACTATAAGAACGGGTTGTCTCACTCCGACTCGACTCTCGATTAATGTATTTTTATATCATTTTAATGAATCATTACTTACAACTAATAGCAGTATTTAAAGCATTGCCCTAACGATGACTAACGCCATAAGTGTAGTGGAGTTACACGACTCGACTCACACACCGACTCTTAAAATCCAATATAAATTGAACTTTTTCTCTACTCTAATATCTTCGAGCCTTTTCTCGTTCTTATGTTTGCCAATAATGATTAAAAACAAGACATTCTCTCATAGTTTGCTATAGCCGTACAACTCGTTTCTTTGCCAAACACTTCCGGATATTTTCAACATTACATCACAACAACATTGCTTTGAAATTATTATTTCTTTAATGTCATTCAAATCTTTAATTTTATTCCTTATTTTTTCTTGACTTCAACTCCTATTGGGGTTGGTGGAAGGATGTGGAAGGTCCAAAACGCTAGGGGGTCTATGGCAGGGTAAAATAGTGGATTTTGCCAAATTTTAGCTAGGGAGTCCATAAGGGGGGAGGGTTTCAAAAAAGTGTCTTTTTGACTATTATAATAATATGTAATAAACATGTTTTTAACGCTCAAAATTAGTTTATTTGTGGTTTTTTAATATAAAACTACTTAAAAGCAATTAAATTTCTAAAAAGTGGTTAATTTTTAACTTTTTTAGTACGAAACACATGAAAACCATTAAAATTGTGCTCAAAACGAGTTTAGTGAGTGGTTTATACTACAACTGCACTGCAAAGCATCAAATATTACTAATTTGTATTGAATTTTACGAAAAATTTTAAAAAATTACCTAAAAATTTACTTAGGGGAGGGGTACCTCGCGGAGAGCCTATTTTTTCATTTCGGAGTACCTGAAAAAACGCTATGGGGAGGGTACTCCGGGCTGGATCCCCCTTCCACATCCCTGTATTTACTGTACACTACTTTAAGCGCGTCTCTCGTTTTGCTTATGTGTCTTGTATTCATATTTCTTTTCTTAAGAAAAATCTATTTTTATTAAAAGTATTTTCTACGGAAAAACTGCTGTGAAATTCATTCGTTTGTTTCAATAGTTGTTTTTTCTTCACGTTATTTCTCTAACTTATAATAACTAACTTTTAATCTAAATCTTCTTTTTATTTATAACTTATAGTCAGAAAAGCTGTGATTTTATTAGATTTACGTTTTGTTCGTTTTTATATTTAGCGAATAGTTGTTTGGCTGTAAAGAACATAATCATTAAAAATGGTTGAATTATACAAAAAATATAGTTTCGTTGGAAGAGATTACAGATTAAACAGTTATATGTGTTTGAAATATTGTCTTTATATAACACCTTTTTATTCCTTGTAATTAATCTTAAGTTTTTTGTTAGTTTCAGATATTTTTATGACTGTTTCAGAGATTAAGTTCTCGAAAGCCATAATAATTTTTGTCGTCTAATAAATTTGCAGCTTTTGATTAAATCAAATATTGGACTATAATATCTAATATTACCTTCAATTCAATTGCTTTTAATGATGCAAACCTACAATTTTGTTCTTTGTATTTATGTTTTATTTTTATCAGTTTTCTCCGTGAATTACACAATCATTTCAATCAAAATAATTTATTTTGATATTTAAATGAATTTTTATTTATTCGGAAATCTTTTTCAATAAAGAAATAATTCGTTGCATTCATTCAAAACATTCATTTTTTATTTTAGTCTCAAATGAAAAGTCTGTTGAAATATTGATTTTTGTTTTCACATTAGACTACTTTTTTCTACTTTACTTCTATTTTTACTTTATTTTTTTCAATTTATATTTAACATTGAATTTAGGAATATCTGTGCATTTAATACACTGTTATTTTTAAAATAGTGTCGATTAGATTTTTGTTTCTAAACGAGAACTGTTTAGTAAATTGTAGTGAAAGTCAATAGTGAAGTCAAGTATTGGTTGAATGATATGATGTTTAGCCCACAATTGGATCACATTTTGCTGAGCTTTGCTTTCAAACTCTTGATAATCATTTTCATTGATTGGAAAACATAAAAACTTTCTCTTGAATTGAACTCAAAATACATTTATTTTTACTACAATTCACTTGAATTCTATAGTGAATAAAATGAAAGTCCATTTAATGCGATGAAAGGCAACTCAAATAATGGGTTCTCTTCTAACAGTCTATTGTTTAATATTGAAGAGTTGTGTTATATTAGCCCTTAGGCTTTGTTTTCAATTAAAAGCCAATCTTGTATTACACGTGACATGAAGTCATTGAGTGTTAGATTTTTTTACATTCATTTGTTTTGCCATCGAATTAGACATATATTCTGGTGTTGACCCGAGTCGAGTGCGGGCCTAAGGGTCGGCAGTAGAGGCACAGAGTCGAGTGAAACGGTGAATGCGTTTCGCACTAATAGCACTTCACGTCACACAATAAGCAGCTCTGGTGTCCTCATCGCCAAGTGTCGGCTCTGACCTGCTTTGAAATAACTGAAAAAGACTGTCAAATGTAATCCCAACGCGAGTTCTCTTCTCTAATACTATTTCTATTCTTTTTATATTATATTCTATTTGAAGTGAAGTGAAGGCAATATTAGTGTATATTCTGTAGATGTGTTGGAACTAGACTTCCTAAACAAGACAAAAACTGATTCTTGTCTTATCCTGTCCTGAAATTACAAGCCAAATTGTGGTCCTGTCCTGTCATGTCCCGTTTCATGAAAGTTATCCGAGTAGTTAAAAGACAAACCCAGACATTAAATCATGATTTCATAACAGTAATAATCATTATTTTTAGTTTATTCCATTAAGTTGTAATAATTTAATAGTTTATATAACTTTACTGTTTATAATTTATATTAAAATCATATAAATAGTTCCAAAATTTTAAGTCGTTTTCTATCGATGCGAAACATTATATATTTTTCAGAATTACTCCATTCCTGTCTTGTTTGACAAATTTATTGTCTTGTCCTGTCCCTGTACAAGACCAAGACGGGACAAGACAAGATAGGAAACGACGAACTTTAGGTAGTCTAGTTGTAACTGTGCGAACGGCTTCTAAATAGAAGTGCAGTCAAGTCAAGCATATTGTAGTTTTCATTGTTATATTGGCTAAACTCTACGTTAACTCATTTTTTCCATACATAACAGTCGTTATATTTGCAAAGCATTGTCTCATTCTTAGCCAATCTCACACTTTCGAGAACATTAGACTCAATTGGAGTTTAGATTTGGTGACAACAGCTCTGCATATAATACAGTCATACAGTAGACACTCGACACTAACACACCGGTCGATACATCGATAGCAGCAAATGAATAACAGTGCACTTTATGCTCTCCTCCTTTCTATTTCTATACTTTTTCACAATATATTCCACAAATCTATCGAACGATTTCCTAACATAAGATCAAAAACACGTCGACTTTGGTGTCAGTGCTTTGTTTTTCACATTACTCTAGACTCGACTCAGAGCTGAATCTGTGTTTACAATCAACTGACATAAGAGTCGTTGGAAAAGCCATTTAAAGGGCTGACAAAAACAATGGAAGAATAAGTAATGATATGTAAAATCTAAGCTAAACTGTCATCTTATTAGATAGACATTAGGGCACAGAGTCGTGAAGTTATGTTTCCAATGAGTTATCTGTTTTTGTTATTCGCTCTCACTTTTGCCAAAATGTAATTCGATGTCTGACACGAACTGAAAGCCAAGAAATTATTTGTTTTTATATTTTGAATTAGAGGCCAGAGTTGTGAAAGCCATGAGTGCTCCAAATGTTTTGTTTTTATGCCTCCACTCCCACTCCAATGTAACTCTTGGTTTCCATATTTAGATTTGTATATAATATACTGTATATGACTGTAGTCTTGACAGTGTTTGCTGATCTGCATATCATATCCATTGCTCTACTCTAAGACTCTTAGACAGTCGTGAGTTGGTGTGTCTGCATAGCCATAGCCATAGCCATAGCCATACCGGTGCTGGTATTGTGTAAACACGAATACAGTCACTTTCAACGGCTACGGTTCGCTTATTTAAACTTTGCTCTGAATTTAAGACTTGAGACTCGAAAGTGAAGAGAAGCCAAACGAATGCAGTGTGTCTTCGCTTTAATGCATTCGAAAAAATTGTTTCCCTCTTTTCGTTTGCCATTTCTTTCTGATAATACAACCCATGTTTTGCTCGCTTTTGAGCTTATAATTCAATGGCAATACGTAGTAATAGTAGTCATATATAGTCCGCAACTTTAGACTAAGCATTGGTTTTCTTTGAATGCATTGAAGCGAAATATATAAATGTCTTTGTAGTTAATTTAGTCGACATCCATAGCATAGCACAGAACAGTGCAAACTCTGCTCATATATGATGAATACGACGGCTATTGTGTCCCTCTGTCTGCTCGCGTTCAGCACAACCATCAGTCCATTTGATGCGATTGTCAAACACATTATTGGGTTCTCTCTATTAAATATGAGACCAACCAATAGATATCCGCTTTATTCATGTCTTTACTTATTTTGTAACAATTTTTAAAGAATAAATATTTACTTTGGTTTACATTTTTTCATGTATTAATTTTTTTTCAATCATTGAAATTCACAACAAATATTGTTTTAAATAGTGTTTCATTACTTTCTAATTATTTAGTCATTAAGTATCAAACTTTTCTCGTTTTAGTCAATAAGATCTTTGGGATCAATAATAATATTACTTAAGTTAACTCTGCTTTTGGTTTAATCAATGAATGAATGCAAACCATAACACAACTACATTGAGTGTAATATTGTGTTGTATTTAATAAATATAGAGAATATATACGTATAATATTGCTATTCATGAGTATTGAAAACACGAGCCAAACCCCAGTTCTACACAACTCTTATGTCAACTATTTTTAGTCAATGAAATATCAAAAGTGCGAAAAAATGTATTTTCTCTCTAAAACTCTAATTTCAAGTCTTATACACACATTTGAAGTGAACAGTGAATTGAGTCTCACATCTGAGAGTCGATTGATTTATTGAATCACAACATCCATACTGTGCTTCTATGCAATACATCCATACATTTTCCCTAAAACCAAAACTGTTTGAGCGTTCGATTGTTTTCCCCTTATTTTCTATATTTTAGTTTCGACTCAATGTTCTCTTCATTTAAAGCTGTGAATCAAATAAAAGTTTTGAGACATTTCTTTCTTGATTTAGAGAACTGTCCACACAATACAGAAAATTTATGTCATTATACAATACACTGTCTCTTATGGCTGATCCGAGAGCAGTGATGAGGCCATTGATTCCATTGAGATGTTCATGTTTATGTATGAAATATGTTATGCCATTTAGGCTTTGGAATAGTTATGCAATAGTTGTGCGACGACTGCACTGCACAACACATTGAATGAATGAATGCTCTGTCGAGTGAAGTACTGTAGAGCCGAGTCTATGCTTTTTAGTGAATTTAAGCAAATATTATATACCATTGCATACATACATATGCAAACATTATACACGAGTTATAGTTTAAGACCAGTGCTAAACAGCTTTTCCCCAACTGTTCCCAACTTTTTTTTTCAAAGCATAAGAAAAGATTGAAGTAATAGTGCGCACAAAATGTATTCCAGATGTCCGTCCAAATGGATGGCAACAGTACTTATTTTTCTTAGAGTTTCAGTTTTCAGAACTAAAGATTTGATGCTTTGACACAGGGGTCAGCTTTAAGGCCATAATGCGTTAGTTCTGGTCATGTAGTGTATGTGTTGGACACTTACTCTAAAGGATGCCTTCACTCCTGTTATGTTATTTCCATTATTTGTTATTCTCTGGTTTAGGTGTTTCTCTATCTCTAAATGCTTTTATACACTGTTTTTTGATGAGTAGTCGAGTCTTGTGTAGAGTAGAGCACAAGTGAAGCGCAATTCGAGTAAATATTATTTCGCTATTGTCTGCTCTCCACTACTCATAACAATCGATATTTTATTGATTAGTGTTTGCAGTGTTGGCACTGTTTGGCGCACGCGTTCCCATAGGTTTGCATCGGATTAAATGCCAGTCCTATTCCGCACGAATAAGACTTAAGCAAAACTGTTATTTCGCTTATGAAAGACCAATGGCTTATATGAAAGCTATGTTATAATACTTACAATAGTGTCATAAAAACTATTACTCTCTTTGCGAATATGACATTCTATTGTTGTATTGCTTACTATAACTCTGACACACAACCCGACACGAGGCCAATGGCTAACTTTAGACCCATTGCACTCTTCATTATATACAATATGTTTCATTAGAATATGATTTCTCTTCTCATTCCTCTCTTTTTATTTTATTTAACGTATTGTAAGTGAAATCCATAGCAACACAACTCCTAAACTCCTTAATACAATATTACTATATATTATACAATATTATAAAATAGTTTGGGTTAAAAAGGGTTTGAACTCTAATTAATGCTACTGAAGCACAATACGCACAAAAGATTGGCTTTTCTTAATTAAACAATTTCTAATTCTTTTAAATCTCTTAATTAACAGAGGATTCAGAAGTCCAAAGGTTTTTGGGAAATCAGACCGATTCCGACCATTTCAAGCTATTGGAACAGGACGGGGACTCTCTGCTAGTCGGTGCCAGGTATGTATCCCAGCCCTGTATACCACCGGTGCGATTACATCAATCAAATCACTCAATTATGTGCTCACAATTCGTGTGTCATTTTTATATCTGTCGTTATTTGCAATAAAAAAAATAAATTGTTTTGAGTTCAGTTCAAATCGACAAAAGCCTAATTCATTGTATATATGTATATAAACATTGACACATAAAGGCTTTCAAACACATCCAGGACTTACATAAGAGATAATTTGTGTGAAGTATTGGACTGACTATCCATTACTGTTATAAACACTTTATAAAAACATTCTTTTGATAAAAGATTCACACGTTTTACTTCATATCTCTATTCCGTTTGTTATTTAATGAGATAATCGATAACTAATTGTTGAATCAATAGATCTTCAGTAAAGACAGGCCCAGAATCGATCAATTGATAGACTAATACGGATTGACTCTTAAAATTTGCCGGAAATCAACATTTTCTTAATTACATCTAATGCTGAAAGTTATTAAATGAACAAAATATTCCATATATAGTGCCGTTAATTATTATTTATGCAAGCTTGTAGGCAAACAACACACCAATAATTGCTTATTTAGCAGTTTATCCCTCCCTTGAAATACATAAAAGTTTTGAAACAATTGGAGCAAAAATAGTTTAAGACAACCAAACTATATTGAAAAAATCAATTTAATCTTTCATCAAAAAGTACCATAATCTCAAAGACCTATAAATGTGTTGAATCAAAAAATTAATTAAAAACAAACCGTAAATAAAAAAGAGAAAAAATTGAATTATCAAAAGTTGATCACATATTTCAAACATTAGAAATGCTTTTCAAAGAGATCGATAACTAGTACTGTAATAGTAAGTAGTATTGTGTAGAATTAGTTTTCAGAAAATATGTTAACTCTTTATGGGTTTCAGACATACAGTACATTGGTTTGCGCCAAATAACAATAATTAATGATTTATTAGATTTTTAGCGCATTATTTCATTCTATTTCAATCAAATATGAAATAATAAGCTATTTATCAGTTTATCTGTTAATTATAACTAAATATTTAAAAATACTCGGTTTATATGATTTGATACTATTAATCAAAATACACAAGATTTACAATATAATAGAAAGGGACATTTCATGAGAAATCATTTTCTGATCAAAACTCAAAACAATTTTTGAAATATTTTAAAGATATTATTAAGAAATTTATATGAATTTGTGTATAATATGCCAACCCTTGATCATCATCTCAAATATTAATTTATTGAGTAGTTTTAGTCATAACTTTTATTATTCTTCATATACTGTATATATGAAAACATGTTTTTCACTCGATATGACATAAAATGTTTATATATCTCACGACGAATAGTGTGTCTAACTGTCCAACACTTCTTTGTGGGCATTATTGAGTTGAACTCTATTTCAATTTATCAAATCTCGCGAATCATTAATAAAATTTTCTTATTCTATGAAATACACTAATATTTTGATATTTTTGTTTTGAATTATAGGAATATTGTTTATAACATAAGTTTGTTAACACTCGAAGAGAATAAGGTATGAAATGAAATGAGAATTTTTATTCTTTATATTAAATTTGCATCAATTATAGAGAATTCAATGAATATTAATTATTTCGCTCACGTTTTTCGACTTTTATTTTTTATAACTTTTTTCATTTTCTTAACTTTAATTCACTTCTTCTGAGACCAAGTCTTTGCTCATTTAGATTAGAACTTTTATAACGTTTTTAATTAAATACAATTTTAGCCATACTTTGATTTAATAACTTTTCTATATTTTTTTGCTTTTATTTTTATTTTATTTTTTGCTTAACTTATAATTATTTCGTGGCTCTTGTGATTGGTTACGCATCATATGATACCAGTGCTCTCCCAAATATCATAGAAATGATCTCTAATAGTGAAACATAAGATTGATTTGCGATTATTATTGATGTACTTATTGGACAATTATTAGAGTAATAATTAGA